>JAQGAW010002995.1:0-13574 GCA_034698025.1 Phthiracarus crinitus | reverse complement strand
CTAAGCTCATAAAGCTCAGGAGCGCAAGCTTGAGCTTGAGCTTCATAAGCTGAAGCTCGCAATTTTGTGAGCTTAAACTGTAACTACAAGCTCGAAAAGGTTGATTAAGCTGAACATTAGTTATAATAAGGAATGGAATTATTATTTGTCATAAATTTAAATTTAAATCTAAAACCATGAATTACCATAATTTTTAATACCATAATCCATAAATAATTACTAATTATTTAGTAAAGTATTTTTTCTTTAAAAATTAGTCATTCATAAGTCTAGAGACACATTTTAATATAAAACAAAATTTCTTAAAAAATGATATATTGAAAATACTGAAGTCCTAAGAAATCGAACTTTATTCAAAATTTCTAACATTTTTGGTAAATATTTAAATGACAGTATTGTCTATGGATAAAGTTTACGAATTAAAAGGAAATAAGTTGATTGTGAAGCTCTCATTAAACATAAATTAATTTAGACAAAACATTAAAACAACTTTATATGATTACAATACCAATTATTTAATTATTATTATCGAATTTATAATTAGAAAGGCTTAACTCAAAAGAATCGGGTATCGATAAATTGAGTGGTGGTTTACTATCTGTTCTCTTTTTAAAGACATGTTTATGTACGGACTAACATGTCAAATCCAATTGCTTCTTTTACATGAAAACTAAAAATTATCAAAAGTTTGGTATTCCATTAAAATGGAAGTAAGAAAACAGTGCCAAATATTTCTTTAGATTATTAATATGTTAAAAATGTGAGCTAAGATATAGAATTAAAGAGTTTTATAGAAGAGAACTTTTGTTTTCAAACCGTAGAAATTGTAATTTTAAAACGAAAGATCCGTGTAATCTCCGTGTCATTTGCAGTACTTTCACAGTATTCCTTCCATAAGCACTAACCGGAAGAGAATTCATGAATGAAATTGAAACCGAAAAATCAATAAAAACTGATTACACCCAAATGGTTGCCGGAAAATAACTTATTATATTGTTCTAAATATTATCGTGAATAATTTAGAACAAAAGTTTACAGTAAGAATATAATAAGAAATACCAGTAACTATTAAACTATTAAGAAACATATTTAATTTTCTATAATCAAAATACAACTAAAGTTTGAAACTTTATTTCCATGAAAAAAGAAAATAATGAATACAATGTTTATCCTTTATATTTGAAAAATTTGTGAAAGTAACCAAACATAGACTACAATGTTAGCTATCGCTATGAAGTTAATATATATACGTATGATTTATATTATATATATATTAATAAAACCACTTTATATTTATTCTCAACTGAGCTTTAACTGTTCATATACTTTAAAATATTCGTTTTATTAAATAAAATAGGTTTCATAAGATCTGAAAACTAAAATAACAAAAATACACAAAAATAACCGGAAATAAAGCGCAAAATAAAAATTATTTTTATTCAAATTATAAACAAAATATAGTGGTTTTATCTCCAAAATGTAATTTGGATATAATAATATATATTTAGAACTTATAGGTAAATATGGAAAAAAGTTTATTATATTTCAATAACCAATTGAAATGATTTGCTTTGGTTTTCAAAGTTAATCGCAACACATTTCCGGCACTCTATTATATATATACAACTCTTTACATTCACATTTACGTCTATATTTTGAATGATAAAGACAACGATAAACTTCTTTCTATAAATAGTTGAATGCAAAGAATTTTTAAAGTTTTGCTCGAGTTTTGACAGTTAATAAACTAGTTTTGCGAAACTATTGGTTTGTAAACAACAGTATATGTTCTGTGACTGTGACTTCGTTTCAACAATTACTTTATGCGTTAAATGATAGCTAAAATAGTTGAACTCTAAATCAGTGCAATTACGATAATTAAACAAAGTTTTAAGTTTTGGATCAATTCTCAAGCATTTTCACAGCACTGTTATGTCATCTCATATATAGTAATATATAGGATATTTTTATTTTTATATGAATCAATTAAAATAAATAGAATACCATTGCTTTGCTTTGTTGATAATGTTTTTGCTTGTTTTTCATTAATGAATTGGCGACAGAGACTGAGTTAGTCTTGTAATTGTGTTGACGAGTGATTGATATGCGAAGTAAGTTTAGTAAAATGAATATTCCATCGTTTTTGACAAATTCGCGCACAAAACTAATCAGTAAATTAAAAGTTATTCATTATCGATCAAAAACACTTATACTGTATATTTAATATAACATTAATACCTATCGAAAGCGTATTGTAAATCATAGTTTAAATTTTTGAGAAGTTCGCCGATTGGAGGCAATTGGCTGTTATGTCCAGAGTTTTGGGCATTTACTGTGGTTTTACCATTCAATTCAGTTCTCTGTTCACTATTAGTATCTCTTACTAACATTTCCGATTTATATTTTTCATTATGTAATCGCAAATATAATACATAATCACTAGCACTTAAAAATGATTGTCGAGACATTATTTTATTATTAGATTCACTTTAAACAATTAGATTAAAAAGTTTACTGTAGAAAAAAGTTGAGAGAAATGTCGATAACCCTTACAGTTGTTGCTTCACGAATCTAAAGCACAAATACGAAACAGTAGTAAGTTTTAGCCTCTATATAGGCTTACATATTGTGCGCTATTACAACATTTGTGACGTAACTATGATGAAACGAAAAATAATGTTTTTATTTTAAAGTTGTTCTGTTCATGGAATGTACCCAACTTTGTATTGAGGGGTTTTATCAGTTTTACTGGCAAAAACTTTATTTCATTTATTAAGTAAACGTTTATACAATCATTGTTGAGAATGATTTTTCATATAATTCGAATATAATAAATACTTAAAGAATAGTTTTTACGATTTTTCATTTATTTTGTAAAATTTAAAAAGTTATAAACACTTACTGTACAAACACATTTCAATTGTGAAATAAAACATGTTGAAAGTAGGATACATAAAATTAAGAATGATATGAGAACTTTGAATAGAATGAGTACGCTTACTGTGAACGAAATGTATTACGCTATTGAATACTGTTAAGGATGAGAGTCAGACAATCACTTAATTTTAACAGAAATTTGAGATCAGATCCAATTTTATAAAAAAAAAAGTTTATAGCAAGTCATCGACTAAAATCATGCGGAGTTATATATTTAGACAGTTGAAAATTTACGATGAATTTAGAAACTGCAGTATTGTCTGTATACACCTAAACACTAATGGTTTTAAAGTTATAACATATACTTTGAAATAAAATTTAAATTGTTGTTTGTATGTTATTTAATATAAGTAATGAAAAAAATTCTTATCACATCTCAAATTCACTATTTTATATTGAATAATATTGAATATAATATTTAGTTATAATTTATGAGTGCATAATAATTTATATAATTTGGCTGCGAAACTATATACAAACCTTAAACACACCTTAAACAATATATAGAAAATAACAATAGGAGTGCCTTTGATTTTGACCTTTAAATTAATGTTATTTTAAATCTCATGTTCCATAATATGTATTTAAATTATAGAAGTTTAACTCTAGTTTATGATTATTCTATTTTAATATATCTAAAACATTATTTAAGAATTATTGGAGAAATAATAGAGCATTGTGTAAATATAAACGTTTTTATTCATAATAGTTAACAAAATGGGTTGTGTTCTCTAGTTTCAACAAAATCATATCCTTTCTTAACTGCAAACTTATTACAACGAAGAATTGTTGCCATATATTTTTCGAAGACAATCCGCAATCATGACATTATTTTGTTTCCGATATAAGCCCGATTCACTTTGCGACCGGAAAATAAAAATTTGCAAAGTCCGACCCCAACTGATTTTGTGTAATTTTTTTTGTTTTCAAATAGAACATCATATCAAAATAAATTTCTATTTATTTACTTAAGTTATAACTAAATTTGATAGAAAAAATTATTTAATCATTGATTATTTTATTAGAATTATACAATTTTTTTATTATTTAAATTGATTATTTCGATATTTTCTTCTAATATAAATACAGTCAAACACACTTGTGTTTTCAATAATTTTGTATTCAGAAAGTAGGTACTTGTATTCCGAAAATATCGCACATGTGGTTTCACTACACACAACTATTCAGAAAACAGGCAGAACTTTTCAGAAAAAAATTAAAATATTATTTTAATCTGTAAATTTTATATCAATCTGAATATTTCTCACTTATTTTAATATTATTTAAACATTTACTAATATATTTTTTTATATTTCGTGAAATGAACGCAATTTTGTTCAATAACAAAAAGCTATAAAATATTTCAAAATCGCAAAAAATGTAATAAAGAATATTTTTTTATAAACTATTTTGAATAGAAAAGTTTAGTTATTTCGGTAATTATCGGATATTAAGAGCAAAATTTCTAAATCAAATAGATTACATGGTCATTAGTAATGGCTCATTACTGTTGACAAAAGATGTTATCGGGTCTGTTAACCCGATGGTTTTACCCGTCGGGTTTCTTAACGGTTCGGTTCGGGTTACTATTTATCATTACACGGTTCGGTTCGGTTCGGGTTGAATAAACTTCTTATCGATTAAACCGAATAAAACCGAAAACCCGATAATCAATTTTTGGAATAAAATTTAAAGAATTCTATATGATTACTTTTAGTAAATATTTGGTAATTCGGTGATATAACATTCAACTCGGTAAATTCGGTAAAATAAAAATAGTTTTAATTATTAGTTTGATGTTGTAATACTATTATAATAATTATCAATGCGATAAGAGTAATGGAAAAAATTCGGTATTTACCGAATTATCCGGTCTCTACCGAAGCATCTTATATATTCAACATTTAAATTATTAATATATTAGTAGTTTTAAAATGAATATAAAACTCATAGATTTCATTATTTTTGATACAAATTTTGTTTTTCGATTATTTAACGTTTTTATACGAATTATATGTGTGAATTGTCGGGTATTCTCATCGGTTAAGTTCGGGTAGTTCATAAAATTTCACTGTAGGGTTCGGGTTAAATTTAAGAATTGCCGGTTCGGGTCGGGTTGAAGAACTACCCGTCCCATAATCGGTTACAAATGTATGCACACATGTTTTATGTTTGTGTTCTGTATTCTACAGCTGTCTCTAGTTATAGTGTTAGTGTTAATGTTAATGTGCTATTCTTTATTAATTGAATGTTTTGTTTATCTATTTATTTGAAATATGGAAATCTCTCAATCATTACAATTAGACCACACATTGAAACCAATTGGTTTCATAGAAACTATATTCAATAAAAAGAATGCAACGCCACGTCAATCGTCGATATGTCCGCAATCGAAAGCTATATTAACTATTAGTAAACAAGTGTTTAGTAATGGTCATCACTCTCTTCAAGGTATTCAACAATTTACTCATTTATGGTAAATATTTTATTAGATATTATTGTTTACTGAATGTTAATATTTTTATTTTTAGGATTATATTTTACTTTCACGCCAATAAAAATAAGCGCATTCTCGCGAAAGTACATCCGCCTCGTCTTAACGGCAAAAGTTGTGGCGTATTTTCCACGCGATCACCGCATCGTCCGAATCCTATTGGTCTCAGTTTAGCAAAACTCGATGACGTAAAAGGTATATGTTTTATTAAATAAAGTTGTTTTACTACTTATTACTTATTTTATTTTGAGAAGAAAGTTCAAAAGTGCAAAAAACTAAGTGATGCGGAATATTAGATTTAGTCAATAGATATAATAATACTTTTGAATGATTTTTTTAAATCATTGATTAAATAACTGATAAAAATAATTAAATTTATTTGGAAATTGAATAGAATTGATTTATTCTAAATAGAATTGTGTGTCTAATAATTTCGATATACACCCGTAGGCAACACATTATATTTGTCTGGTATCGATATATTAGACGGCAGTCCTGTGATTGATATCAAACCATATATAGAGCAATATGATTGTCCGCAATCATTCAAACCTTTGCCTGAAATTAATATAACCCCAGAAAAACTTGAATCATCGGACGAAAAACCGACTGAAAACGTACCAAAATGGATAAATGGTGATATTGTTCCCGAAATATTGGTCGAATTCACTTCACGCAGTTTATCACAATTGTCTCAATTTCACTCAATTGATTCGCAAAATGAGTGCAATTATTGTCTCAAATTTTTAAATAATTTCGAAGAAGCAAAGCTTGCGATAACTAATCTTTTACAAGCAGATCCTCGATCGGTGTACAGACGCACCAAATGTGTGGACAGATTGTATTACTTCACGATCGACTCATTACATATAACCTGTTGGTTCGATTTAGACACTAATATTGTAGAAGTGATCAAAATAAAACCATTTTCTAAACAAAACTTAAAAACTGATAATAAATGATTTTTTAATTTTTTATTGTTTTCGTTTAATAGAAATTTATTTAGACATAAGTATAAATTGTTAAAAAATTTTAAGTATAAATTTTATAAACAATTTTTTTAACATTCTTTGCTACGAATCCATTCCTTAACAATTTAAGGTTGTATTTCTAATTTTAATTATCGAAAAACATAAGATCAATGCTCTGCTTAATCATATAAATGATATAATGTTTAATAATTCCTTTAATCATAAATAATATACTAAATTATGATAATATAATTGTAAAAAACGATACGCACACCATTTACAAAATTTATTGGCAACTAATTTAAAAAAACAAAACAGATTTCATACCTTCGCCTAATTTATATAAATAATATATGATAAACATTTATATTTACGTTACTTTTTATTTCAATTAAAATAAGGTTTGTAGCAATATTTGCCATATTTCTTAATTTTTGATTAATAGATCAGTGAATGAAAAGTCAACATAAATTTAAGTTATTAGAGCACAGAATACCATAATCAACGAACATTTCAGAAAATATTAAATAATTTTAATTTTATGTAATTAATGTTAAGTAAATACGTGAATCAAGTTTTCCAGTTAATAGAGCCCTGGGGTAAAGAACGAGGAGGTATCATATCTAAAAGATATTGTCTGTGCAATTCAGATGAGGGCACACCACCAGATTTACCTAACATACTATATGAATATGCCTGCGCAGCGAGAAGTGGCGCAAACGGCAACATATGAGCCGGTTGTGGTTGCGGTAAGCTTTGCAAATGTTGATGCAACTGTTGTGCCTGAGCAGCAAATAGCGATTGATGAGCAGCAGACAATTTCGGCATTTGTTGGAGTAAAGCGGCTGAGTTGGCCACAGCAGCGGCTGCCGCAGCAGCTCCTGCTGAGCTGCTCAGACGAGACAACGAACTGTGTGCCGGTGGAGCTTGTGGTAACATTGATTGGGAAGATGTCACCAATGGTGACGTTACTGAACCAGACTGATGCGAGTTATAATTAGTTGTCTGCGATGGCGGCGATATTGGGGGCAATGGCGGACTCGCAGCACCAGACGCTATTCGCTGCTCGATTTCTTGTTCCTGTTGTAGCGCTTTCACGAAAGCAGTCTTCAATCGATTTGTATGCTCGGCTTTCAAAGCTTTTTTGATATTAGAAGTGACGCAAGTCTCGCAGATCACTGCTGGCCGATCCCTGTTTGGATCGATCCTGTCCTGCCATTTCCAAACGGGTGTAAAATCGGTACCGCATTGAACGCATTCAAAAGGATCAGGTGGTGCTCTGTTTTGGTTTGGACTGTCAGTTAAAAAGTCAACCACAGTCTCCAAACCGAGATAATAAACAAATTCCTGATTGTTTGCGTTTGGTATGAAATGCATTTCAGGTGGCGGTGGTTTTGGCGGAGGAATTTGCAGCAAAGTCTTCTCCAATTGTTTTCGTAACGCTAGCTTTGCAGCCGCTTGTCGTTGAGCTGGCGTTTGACTCATCTCTGAACTGCTCGGCGCTGGCGAACCATTCGATGATAAACCAATCTAATCGTATTATAATTATGATTAAATTTATATATCATGTTAAATAAAATTACGCCTTTAATACAAAAATTGGTAAATTTACTTGATTTTGTGTTTGCGAGTGAGAGTTCAAAATTGAATTATTCTGCTGTTGAGCTCGTATTTCTGGAACAGAATAACCAAGAACTACATTCGGAGGTGTGGTCACTGGCGTACGATTCAGAGAGTTTAAAGACGAAGATCGAACTTGAGATGAGCTTTGATGTAAATTAGAATTGGGTTTCGCAGTCGACAGACCCAACGAATGCGCAATATTTTGATTATTTCTAGCATTTGGTGAATTAAGTACTGAGAAATTCTTATTCTGGGAAATACTCTGATGTCTAATGCTTTGCGTTAATGCGTCCACATTTGCTCGCATTTGTTGCGAATTCGATGCGTTGTTAGTGATGTGAGAGATAGTATGCGGCGTATGCTGTTGTTGTTGTTGTTGTGTGTGTTGATTGTGCACTGTGTCTCGATCTCGATCTCGATCTCTGTCTCTATCCCTATCCCTATCCCTATCCCTATCTCTATCTCTATCTCTATCTCTATCCCGATCTCTGTGCTGTGTTTGCATTTGCAAGTGATTGTGGTTTGCATGTGTACCAGAGGTTTGCATGTGATGGTTGTGTTGTGAATGCTGTGAGTGCTGAGCGTCTCTGTGTTGTGGCGACGACTGAATTGTCGGCAAATTGGTTGACACTATGTTTTCCTTCATTTGCTGACTTTGTCTCAATTTCTTAAGCAAAACCAGTTTCATTTCCTCATTTCTCAATTCTTGCTTCAATTGTCTCATTCTCTTCTGTTTAGCATTGAGTTCGTGTTTAGTGAATATTTTGCGTTTAGGCGATGGAGGCATCGATACGTCCATATCATCCATATGTTCGTGTTTTGCCATCATATCAGTGATGTGCACATTATTCACATTATTCAGATTACTGGTAATCAATGAATTAGTAGCCATATTCACCGATAAACGAGAACACACTCAACGTTACTCACAATGATGTGAGCGATAGTGTGTGAGTGATTGTGTGAGCGATAGACTATATAACCGTATGTGTGTACGACTGTATGAGTGTATGTGTAAGTTTAAGCTTATCTCTACAATATATTACGGATTATAAACTTGTGCATAAGGCCTATATTGTTACAGTATGTACACGATTGTCATTCTCAATAATTATCTCATTTTAAAAGGAACGATCGATTGATCGATATTTAACGCGTACGTACTCATCCATACATCGATGTTTGATCCAATCTTTTAATATCTTTATATGTTTAGATAATTATAAGAATTTTCGTAAACTATTTTCGATGTTTCATTTAACAAACATAATAATTTAATTTATGTGTTAAACATACAATTTTCATTATTCCTAATCCTACGTTATAATATGATAACCATTCACACAATTTATAGCTTATAAGATTAACTATGAACATAAGCGACATAATAATTAATTAACTGACAAACGTATTAAAAATTCTTAAACTAAAATTTTATTTATAATAAAATGTTTGAAAAAGTTTAGAGAGTTAGAAAAAGTAATGATTTGACTAAAAGTTTGATGTCTAGGGAACGGATTATCCGGGACTAAAAAGTAGTGTTCGGTCGATACCAAATTTATGATTTCGATTCTATTCTTATAATTTTTTTAATAAATCCAATTCTTTTCCGATACTATTCTCAACAATAATTTTTAATTCTATTCTATTTCGATACTATTCTCAAAAAGATATTAAAAAATATTTATGCTTTGCACACAAAACATTTTTCAAACTATAGTTATTTCTAAGTACCGGTACGTAAATATGTTTCAATATTTAAAATTTTTAATATGGTTAAAACTAATTTTCATATTTTATATTTATCATAATAGAAGGTTTTTGTGTTGACAATTCGAATTAGAATTCGTTGGCAGCATATATGCTTAAGAATGTTAGTTTGACATATGCTTAGTTGTAAATTCTGTATAAGTAAATCATACATTGAATTTACTAATTAAACTTTGAGTCTTAATTAATTTTAAAAACTTTATTAACAATGACCAGATTTAAAATATTAAATAATAGTGATAATTACTAATAATTCAATTACATGTCTATCACATCTGTTGGACAAGAAGACAAGAAATTTGAAACGAAACAGAAAAAAATGAAATGAAAATAGGTATACATGTACTCATGTACAGTATACTGATGTTGTTAAACAATTGAATTACTAAATTCTTAACTTATATACTGTATAACTTTGTTCAATATTGTTTTAGTCGTTTATGGCAATAATTTAATTAGATATAGGAAATCAATGAACAATCGAACTAAACAAATAACGTTATACTATAGTACGTACGCATAAGCTTATGTACTGTATATTGCTTTCTGAAAAATATAAGTTATAACAATCGCTTAATTAATTGAAACAATTGTTTGAAAAATAAAGCAATTATGGCCTAATTTTATACATAATAAACGTTTATCAGCTTTAATCCACTTTGACAACACTGTATATTTTTCGCACAAACCAAAAACAAGCGAAAAATCCAACAGTTCCTGAAAGTAAGAAAAACAAGAAAACCATAATAAGAGTGTAACCAAAATAGAGTAACATCGAAATAGTGCCAGTTATCGTTAATTTGGTCATAAAGTAGTGAATGCAATATACGAATAAATAAAATGCTGTGAATCCACTCGTAAGAAATGATCGCCACCTAAACAATTGAGAATTTGATTTTTGAGTTGTAAGGAGAAAACAATGATTATTAAACTTACCACCAGTGGTAATCCTCTGCACATAAATGAAAATAACAGAGCAAAATAGTAGTCTCACTGCAAGTTATAACTAAAATAATAAACACCAGAAACAGGAATCCAAACATGTAATACATTTGATTTGACCAAATGCTGTTCAATATGAAGAATAACTGAATAAATATGCAGCCAAACGGTAGAATACCGCCCATTATTATTCCAGGCATTGGTTGAGTGTAAATCGATTGTTCGGGAATTTGTCGCGGAATCTGATTGGTTCGAACGGGATGTTCAATAATACGCTTCTTAAATCCAAAGTATGCGCCAACGAATGTGAGCGGCAGTGACACGCAAAACCAAAGCGATAGCAGTGCCAGTAATGTTGTGAATGGTATGGCAGCAGAACTACCTTTTGCCCAAAGCATTAAATTCATGACGAAAAATAAAGAGAAAACAATTCCAGGACAGAATAAAGCCGTTAACAACACATTCATTTTCCACTTATAACCTCCAAAAGACTTGTATAAACGTGACGATACGTAACCGGCAGGCGTTCCCAAACACACGAACAAAACTAAAGCGCAAGTCATAAGTGCTCCGCGATTTGCTGGCGAAAGGAATCCCAAACACGCGAAAAATAAGGTGATTAGAGTCATACAAAATACTTGTACTCCACTTCCTAGAAATACGGACAGAAGCATCGAATGTCTCGGAGCGCGGAATATATCGCCGTGAACTAACTTCCATCCAAACTCTTCCTGAGCGTCGTCTTCCGAATCGATTTGATTGTATCGCGCGATATCTTTATGTAAGGTTCGCAACAGTATCATAGCCACCATTCCAGTCAGAAAAAGAACGATCACTAATGAGTTTAAAATACTAAACCATTGAATGTTTGTGTGTGGCATCGATTCCAGTATGTAATCCCAACGCGATGACCACTTAATTGAGTTGTCTTTATTAAAATAAACCGAATATGAATAGTAGACATCGATAGTGTCGTCTTTCTTGAGTTTGCCGGGAATCTCCATCGGAGAGCCAGAAACGCATTCGCTCTTAGAATCGGGTGGTTTCGTGTGTTTGATGCTTCGAGGCATCACTTTCACCGAAATAATACGACCGCCTTTCTCGCCAAAACTACCGCCCCATACCTCTCTCTCTCCGCTGTGATACGTGATCGTTATGTCCACGTGATTGAACAGATAGAAAGTGTCCGCTCGATTGTATTGAACGTTCATAACGCACGCGTCTTTAGCGGTCCCATCGTTATCGACGTAACAGCCCATTGGAAAGCCAACCGAACAGTACTGTTGTTCGCCCTCAACCGGATAACACCAGGTCACTGGCATATTGTCCACAATCCAGTGGTGCTGATAGTTCTTCAACATTCCCTTCAGTAATATATTCAACTTTTCAACGTCCGATTTATCACTAAGTTTATACGTTTTCTTGCACAACAATTTACACTCTTCTGCCTTCAAAAAGCTTATATTGTACGGCGAATCGCGAATCCGTTCGCCGAACACCACTTGTCCCAAGTTCTCGACCGGCGAGTCGTCATTGTCTGCCTGACAGAAGTCGAAGTGACTGTACTCGTAAGGAATCACTGATTCCTCAGAATCTAATCGATTCACGTATAGCTTGACGTCAGACTTGCACTGATCCGATGGTTTGTTGAATTCGCAGAAATTAATGGGTGTTAAGTTGCCATCACAAAGAGGACCAACCGAAACAAAACTAACCCGAACTCATGCAACTCACACAACAACACAACTCACATACACCCATCTCCACTACACCGAACTAAAACACACACAATTAACAAATTTCGTAAATTATATTACCGCTGTTCGCGGACGCCATTGTAGAGAACTCTTTATTAAAATATTTTATTCTTACGACTTACTAGCGCGAGTGCCAACACCTCAATGGTAATGATGAGGCACTCGCGCTTACCTTGAATTTGAACATAAAAAGTAATGTTGTAGTCATACGGGATGTGAATTGGACTTTATACGTCTCAACATCCCGTATGCTCACAATATTATAAATAATTGTTTTGCTTATAATTCCAAATTTCTTTATTTTAAGTATTATACATGAAATTTATTTAATATACTATAGATTTATAATATTTTGGTTCATAAATAAAATAAAAATAATATATGACAACTCGATAAGATTTTTGACAAATTATTTTACCATGAAACATATTAAATAAAAATTACAAATATTTATTAAACTATTGTTTAGATTTAATAATTCTAAATAATGTGCCAAATAATTTTTATCAATGAAATAGATTTATAAAAAATAAATTAGTCAATGTTATTGAATATAAAAAAATTGTGGATAAAACAAGTAACAAATACACATTATATTTCCAAAGATTTGAAATAAATATACATTTAACAAAATGAATAATAAAACCTGATATCGATTGTAAATAATATTTGTTGTTTTATCAGATCCAATAATTAAATCGATAATTTAATTTGTTTTCATTCACATTGTATGTTTAATTTATGTTTATGCAGTTAATATTGAATTATTATGCTAATAATATAGTTATAACATTTTTTTCAAAACTTATTTGAATTTCCATTGAATTTTATTTGTATTTTAAATGTAATTTTACAATATTTTAAAATTTCAATTGAATTACGGTGGCATTTTTTCTTACTTGGTCTAATCTAGTGTTGTGCCGATTTTGAAAATAAAAATAAAAGTAGAATAAAATAATAAATTTTTATTTCGATTTATCGAAATAGAAATAAAATAGCTTGAAAAAAATTTTTAAAAATAGAAATAAAAATAAAATAGATTAAAAATTTTCTTTAAAATAAAAATAAAAATAAAATACT
>JAQGAW010002994.1:0-13576 GCA_034698025.1 Phthiracarus crinitus | reverse complement strand
TTAGCATTTCCAATCATAAACTGCCACAATCCTATCTCATAGAAGTGATTGCCAGCATTTTCTATGATCATATTTGGTGGCAATGGTTTACTTTTATCTATTTTTTGCATATTCATTTAACTTATAAATTGCTAAAAATTCTAAAATTAAATTTAAAACTTTCTTTCTTAGTGCTACGAAAATATTACAACTGATTTTGTTTAAATCTATTTTTAACTTATTATTACATTATATTATATTGTTATGAGTTATAACTCATAATTAAAATATTGAAATGAATAATTTAAAATCTACAATTTATTAACGTAATGTTAGCATATATTTTAAGATATATTCATAAATTGAATCTTCGCATGAATTGCTATAAATTCACTATATATGTCATAGTTTTAAATGTCATTTTCGTAATGAATTGAATTATATCACATTATAAACAAAATTGATAACAAAAGTTTTACATGAGAGTGCATGATATATTGATGTATATATTATCTACTTAAGATAAATTAAATTAAGTTGTCATTTGACAGACCGAACTGAACAGTTTTGAGTCACAAAAAAATCTAAACCGAAACCGCAAAAACAACGGTTTTAACCTTCAAATGTTATAGATTTAATTAAATTATTGATTAAACCAATTTATACAAGTAAAACATTTTTCATTTTAATCTAAAGAATATAATAACATAATTAAAATATAATATCGTTATTTAAACGAATTTCAATTCTAATATTAAATTTAAGAAATTATTTAAAAAATGCATCCATAAGTTTATGAATTACGTTAAAATTGTAAAAGTATTAGTTTAGAGTTAGATATATTTTTTTAATAATAAAAGTATAATTATGTGACTTTACATCATAATAATCATTTTTATATCATTTTTTAAAAATTTACTTTTAAAATATAATATAAAAAATGATTTTAGGTTTAGTGGTTTAAATCACGGTTTTTTAAGTATAAAATATTAAACCGAAACCGATAAATAAATAATTCTATGAAATATCTTTATCGATTCAGTTATTTTACCAAAAAAATAAATTTAATTGATTATTCATTCAAAACTTTATCAAATGAAGTTACCTTATTATAAACACAATCAATAAGTTAAACAATTTAATATATTCTATAGCCATGTAAATGTAATTAAAAATTATTGTAAAAACTTTTACTAATCGTATAGAAATTATTCGAAATATCGTTAAGTATTCAGTTAATCAAAACTATTACAAACAAGTAAAACAATTAAAAACATTGTTCGTATTGCTCAATAGGAAAAAGATTAACAATTTTGGCGTATGTTTAATTTTTAGAAATTTAATCTGAAAATTAACAAAAGTAACAGTAACGAGTAAGTACAGTTTGGATCCATTTCAAGGAATAAGCTTAAACATTTTTACTAAAGTTTGGACTATCAAAAAAATTTTCTTAGAAAACAGATTATAATCTAAGCATGGGATTTCCTACTTAACACTTGTCCGATACAATAATCCTCTTTTCCGTAGTCATACCTGAAACCCAAAGTTTATAAAGATAGTCCTCAAAATATTAATGGATTTAATAGTCCAAGCCTTAGTAAGAATGCTTTCTTCCTTGCAATTGATCCGAACAGTTTTATCTTAAGTGATAATATATAAAGTTTTTAACATTATCTTAAGTTATTTATTGATCTCAATATTTATTTATTAAATAAAAAAACAGAAGTTTTTTAATATCAAACAAGATTCTTAATATAAAACTATAAAATAAAACAAATAAATTCTATTATATAATAATATGATGTTATTTTTGCAAATCTAACCTCAATTTAGCTAATTTTTATTTTTAAAAACCGCCTCATGTCGTGAATGATTTCCGCCACGTTTTAGAATTTGTGTATAATTCTAAATGTTTTTTAGCTTTTAATTTTTTAAAAGTAAGAGATAACCGCTTGATATAGTTTGACATATATCAAAAGCAAAAATTTTTATAATCGGTCCCTTATTATGAAAACTTCGATCTAAATTTTATTTAATAAAACATCCATAAATTTCTATATTTTTTCTATAAATCAAATCAAATTCATTGTTTAACGAGTTTTAAAACTGACTCATATTTCTGTCTTAATCCGTTAGAATGTGTTTTCCAAAACTCTGTGTCAATTTAGTATCAGCACGTAAATAATATTTCATTTATCCGTAAAGGCATCAAAACAAAATCAAATCATTAGTAAAAGCATCACATTAATAAATCGTTTTCATTCTAAGATTTATGATTGAGTTAAATATAAACAGAATTTATTTGAATAATAGTATTTACGTGCGGCTTTCATATTTGATTAATCATTGTTAAATATTTTCGAGTTTTTGAATTTGATTAATAAAGTGAAAATTACATCAAAAATAGAGATGAATTAAGAATATTGAATTAAAAATAAATTTTGAAATTTATAATAAAAATGCAAATAAACTGTTTAAAAACTCTAAAAACCAATTAAAATACAGACCAAATTTAAATAACAGGAATAAACACAGTAGTAATATTTACAACAATGTAACAAAAACTTTCTTCGAAAACAATAATAGTTGTTGGATTAAAAATTATTTTTTCGAAATTTTGTTTAAAACTAATTGTATTGTTGAAAGAGTGCTAAATTTAAACTGATAAAAGGCGAAATTTTTTGACAGCTAATTATATGGTCACACGATTTCTATTCATCTTTGAATTGATTTCTTGACTTTGTGTTGTATTTGATCAAATATTTGCACAATAAATTGTGCACAGGACTAAGTTAAGTAAAGAATATAAGGCATAGGTTTGGCATCGATAAACTAGCATAAGATTTCGTTTTAAGCATTTTTATCGCTTGAGTTATTTAAATCAATAGAAGCTAAAGCTTTGTTTTCTACGAAATGTTAGTTTGTATTCACTTTTAATATATGCTTAAATCTTTTCATAGCCAGTCACATGAAATATTTTGCTAATAAATTTGAGTAATTATTTTGATTGTAAATTAATTAAAATATTTTTCATTTGATAATTAGTAAGGCTTAGAAAATAGTTAGGAAAAAGGGTACAAAATCGTTTGTTAACCGTTTAATAAAAAGGTTCGAAATCGTTTGATAAATCTTTAGAAAAATTTTTAAGTTTAGTTACAAAAATTAATTATTAAGCTTAAACAACTATTAACTATGAAGTTTTTTCACTAAATAATATTTTAATTATTACAAAAAAATAGTTTTTTACTTTAAAATAGTTATTATTGACATAAACTTAACTAACATTAAGGCTTAAATTTTTATTTACATCAAATTTGCACAAAAAATGTATTCAAATATGGACTAATCTTAATTAAATAATAAGTTTATGCCTAAATTAAGTATTAATTTTAAAAAACTATCAAATTCGAAAAATCGTTTAAAATTTATATAATCGTTAGATATTTTTCAAATCGTTTGATTCGTTTAATTCGTTTACTCAAATTTCACTTATTTGGGTCTATTAGTACCTCTAATCTTGTTTTAAATTTAAATTATTTCATCTTAAAACATTCGTTAATTAACGATTTTCAAAGCCTTAATAATTATATATAGTATAGATATAGTCACATGTGTTTGATTGAGTGTTTATTAACATTTAAAGTTTAGGAATATCTTTATATATATATACAAACACATAATTAAGAGAATTGAATGTCGGGCTCAGCTCTGCTCGGATATTTCATTACTTTTAAAGCACAAATATATTAAATTCTTTAAATATTTTTCATGATCATTCCATGTGTGAAACTATGGAAAGTAGTTTTAATAGAAATGTTCAAATAATGTAACAACAATTATGATAGAAATTATTGCGTAATCCTTAATACCGTGAATTTATTGTGTCATAAATATTAGACATAGTTGTATGCGTTACATGAAAATATGTTTTATTTATTAAAGAAAAAGTAATTTTCATTTTGGAATTTCCAGATTTTTATCACATGCGAGAATAGCGAATTAAATATCGATCATTAAAGCGTTAATAAAAAGAAGTTTTGATAGTTTTTCAAAGTTTTGTTTCTAAATATATTTATTACAGAAATTATATAATTAAAGAAAAAATATATGACGAAATCGCATAAATATTTTGTTTTTCTATATGAAAAGTAATAGAGAAAAATATGGGGATAGAGATAAAGAATATATTTAAATAGAGATAAAATGAGTTTGAAAAGAAATTATCCTATATTTAGTGAATACTACATAGAATTTCAAGAATAGAATTATTTTCATAAAATTAAAAAATTCTTATATTTAGGAAATTTTTTTAAAGAAATTATTAAAAAATTTGAATTTATTGGTTTAATTGAAAAATAAATGAAATATTGTATTCTCTATATTCTTAATAAAAGAAAGAATTTGAATAAATTTTTGGAATAAATTACATTTACTTAATGCCCTAAAGAGTTGTTATCTGAATAAGTTTTTTTATTAGGTTACCATTTTCTATTACAAATTCCCAATCAATAAAAAAAATTCCTATTTTTAAATTTAATAAAAATATATTTAATGCTTTAAATTATTAGTTTCATTTTGTTTAATGATTTAATTTCTGTTGAATATAATGTTTTTACTAATATTTACCAGCTATAATAATTACATTAATTAAAATTATTATTTTTAAAAGAAATTTAAAGTATATGTACATAATTTAATCTTAAATCATAATATTTTAAAGCAATTTATGTTTTTTTCCGTTTTTTAAATAAATACAAAAAATTAAATTTTAATGAGCAAATTAAACAAAAGCACATTTTTAACTATAATTAAACATATATAATTTAATTTTTATTTTATAATATATTTTAAAATGTTATATTTAACATTTACTTTAAAATATTTTGTCAAAATTCTAATTTAAAAAATATTACAGTAAAATTCGTCCTAAACATTTCGGCCTTTAACGGGTTATGAAGTTCTGCATTAAATTATCTTCAAACATTAAAAAAGATTTACAAATAAAATGTTTATCGAATATAGTTGAAAATCTCTAAAACAAATTAATTTGTTTCTCAAAAAAAATTAAAAATGGTCGATATTCAAAATGTTTATTATTGAGATAATTCTATTTTACTTAAGGTTAAGCTTATTTAGAGAGTTAATTAGTGGCTCGAATTTTAATAATTTTTTATAAATCAGATTTGTGAGAAATTCTGTAAAGTAAATGTTATGTTTTAGCGACACTGGACTCAGTTACGCTGTTTGGATGATATCTTTATTAAATTAATGGATTAAGTGTTTGATCCGATGCTTGCTTTACCATTAAGTAGCACTGTATTCAAATTAACACAATAACAAAAGAACTTTATTATCACTAAATGAGTACAATATAGAAAATGAGTTTATAATACGAAATATTGATGACAACTGCTAATGCTATAAATGAATGCTTAATGCTATGCTAAGAATGCTTAATGTTAATGCTAAATGCTTTCTGCTAAGAATGAATGCTAGTATTTATTTGTTCTTAATTCTAACAATGATAACTCTTAAATAGACAATTTAATACTAATAAGTTAGTACTAAGTAATGAGTTATAAAAATAATAATAAATATGAACTAATGGTAAGAGCTGTGATGCTTAGTCAGCGCTGAATTCAGAGAGTGACTTATGGGTGGCTAAATCGTCAACGACTGAAGAATTTGTATTCCGTTGATTTTTTTTTGCTGATGCGATGTTTTTTTACGTTTTCGTTTGCGGTAATATGTTCTTCGTTTTTCATTTATGAAACGAGTATAAATGGAGTTGTATTAGGATTACTCTTTTTGATGCTTATTGTATTCAGCTCTTGTACGCGTTTATCGAATATTATCAGTGAGATAACAATTAACGAACTTTGTTGACGAACTATATTTGTGTTGAATTCCAACTGAAGTTTAGACTTATTTGCTTTATTTAGTATTAAATTATACTTAAAATGTATTTGCTTAATTTGCCGTTTGATTGCTTTGCTTAACGCTCCAGTGGAACGGTTAATAAACTTCCACAGTAGGTTCATTTGGCAGAATTTTTAGTCAATGCACTGAATTTAGCTTCCAGTTGGCGCATACGCCAAAAAAATTTTTCTGCCACCATTCTCGCTGCTTATTTAAATAGTAAAAAAAATTTTCTGCCACGATTATGAATGGTGATAAATAGGGAAAAATATTAATTGTAGCTTAACTTTTTCCTGATTCAATATAAATATGCAATAAAACAAAATTTAAAGGAAAATAGCATTGAATGTTATATAAAAAGAGGAATTAAATTTAGGCATTGACTTAATTAAAAATTAATACATTTGCAAATTAAAAAAATTTTAGGCTAAATTTTTGTTAGACAAATTGCTAATAAAAGAATTTGGTTGTCCAAAAATCTTTTACAGTTGTGAATTTAATTTGTGAAAATAACACTTAAATTGATGGTGGCAATAAATCCTGCCAGGGTTCTGCTGCAGGGTTAAATGTTTTGATGCTGTTTGATATGCTTTATTATGCATATATTTAGCACTAAATTCCGACTCTGATTGTTGAATGCCTCTGTTTTGGTTTATGGGTTTCTAATATTTGAATGGATCTCCAAATTTTGCCATCAGCGCTGAATTTACTGTTTGTTTTCGATGATTTTGTTTTGATTCAGCATTTCGTTTGACGAATAAATTTACTGATTATTTAGACGAAATAGGTTTTATAAATTAGCTTTTATTTTGTAGATCAATGCTAATTGGGAACCACTTCGATATGTTCACGCTTAGCATAAGAGTATACTTGAAGCCTCGAACAACTTGAACAGGAATTGTTGATGTCCTTCCATGACGTCATGTTAACGCCACCAATTGACAGACATGTTCCCGAAACAGTTGAAAGGAATAGTTATAAACTCGTTTATGGATGAAGTCGTTAATGCAGTGCTGCTTTGTATCACAATTATTAAGAATATTAATTTGTAGACATTTCCACTATTTTTATGAAAAACAATGCAATAAACGATAAAATCTATAAAATAATGGAATTTCATTAAAAAATAATTGAATAAGATTTATATAGTTATAAAATAAGATATCAATACTTCATAAAAGCGAAAATAATTAATAATGAATAGTTTCCAGCAGTAAAATCCAACTCTTTTTTGACTCAATCTTTCCATAAATACTGATAACTATTTGTTTATATAATAATCAAATTTTAATTTTAAAATTCAATATTAAAATTATATTTTTTACCTTTATTCTCATATTTATGCTTATTCTTCGTTTATTATTACGTGAATATATTTTCAAAACTAATACATAATAATTGTTAATTTTGTGAGCCAATGATGAAGCAGTATTCATGAATACGATTAAGATTAAGCTCATGACTGTTGTTCCGTATATAAACACAATTTGAACAGACATAGTCATTTCACCAAACAATACGCTATACAATATAAGACAGATTATGGCCGTGAATGACAAATATAGTAAAAAAGCAAACTTTGCCCAATAATTGTCATTATAATTCTTGATTTCATTATAAATGTCTTGCAGTGATTTAATAAGGGATAGAATTATTTTATCGTTTAAATTAATTGTTTTTTTAATCCTATTTTCGATTTCAAAATTATTTTCTTCAATATTTAGTTTTAAATATAAGCAAATCAAATAAAAATAAGTGATTTGCCAAATAATAAAACAGCCATAACAAGCGAAGCAATAACCATATAGTAAACTCCAAGGAATTGAAAATAAAATTATTTGCACTAAAGAACAATTCATAGCTAAAGTAAACATAGTGACAATAAAACCAGTAATTGGAATTATATAAAATGTATTGAAACCAACGCATTTGAATAAAAATCTTGATATATTCAAAAGTTTTTGAATATTTTCCTGATTATTGAGACCAACCGATTTCGGTGAAACAAATCCAGCCATCATTTCAAATACTTTCATATATGACGGATAAATAGCATGTTTGTAATTCCAGTAATGTAATGATTGAGTGATAATTGCGACAAAGAAAAATAATATAATAAATAAGTTCCAATGATATCGTATGTTTAAAAAGTAAGAGAAGTCTCCGATTTTGATAAAAAAATCTTTGTTCTCAGTTTTAGTTAATAAAGAGATGAATGATCGAACACATATTATTATAACACCTATAAGTGTTAGAATAGGTTTGGAATACAAACGACTTCTTTTAGCATTTCCAATCATAAACTGTCATAAAAGTGATTTCCAGCAATTTTTATGATCATATATGGCGGCAATGGTTTACTTATATCAAACCTTTGCATATTTTAGTCAAAAAATTTCCTGTGAAGAAAAGTTTGAGTATAAGGAACTTTAATTATTATAAGCATAAACTGAAAATTTAGATTTTTCTTGGAAAATCGAACTGATATTATAAATTTTACACCTTATTATTACCAAATGAACATAAATTTTAAAATATGTTTATAACATGGATTAATTATATTTCTTTTATAAACTTAAATGTCACTGTTTTACTTATAAATCGTTTTCAATACGGTATATGAAATATGCATTATCGACTAAATATAAATTACAAAAAAATAATAAAAGTTCATATTTTACTTTTTAATTTTTAGTCATCATCAAGTGACTTATGCTTATTTAATTCATTAATATATATATTCATGACAAATTAATGCGCAACTAAACTGCATTAAACTAAAAATTAAATGAAAGTAATCAATCTATGTTTGATGCTAACAGGACTCGTTTATTATTTTATTGAAAACTATTAAACATTTATCAGTAAAATAATAAACAATAAACTATTAGGTTTTTATTATTCAGTTAAAAGTTCATTTTGGCGAAACTCACTTAATAAGAACATTCATTTAAATTTTGGTTTTGCGCAGTTTAGTTGTACCTTAATTAGTCTGATTATTTATATTTTTTCTCATATGAATTATATCAGCATAAGTAACCCGATTATGACTAGAACTATCTAATCGAAAAGTTGCACATTTTTAAAAATTAAAATGTCATACAGTCGTGAGAAATTAAGTTTAATTTATTGAAAATTGATTAAGTTTAAAAATATATAATTTTTCGAAAGTAAAATAATGTAATTCAGAATTCTATAAAACTTGTTATTTATCCGTATGGTATTTGAAATATTGTTAATATATTATAATTAGGCTTAAAAAATATCATAATTTATTGTATTGAAAATTTCAAAATAAATTGCTTAAAAACGATGATAATTTATATAATTGATATTAAGATTGTATTTATTATTAAAGATTTTACATATTTCTTAAAAAATAAAAAAATATCTTATAGACCAAAGTAATACTTTACTAAATTTTTTGTTTAAAAATTTGAAAACATTCAATTTCTTATGAAATTTCTTAGATTTCCTTTTTAAAACATTTTTCTAAGGTTTTTTACCAAAACTTCGAATTTAAACAGAAATATTTAAAATTGTAGGTTATTTTCAATCTAACCACCTTATGTACAAACGAGGTATTTGATTTGACATGTCTGTTCGAATTTTTGTATTTATGCATTAAAGTCTGTGCAAGGTCTTTTTATTTATTAATGGATTCTAAAAGCAGCGAATAAATGACCAAAAATGAGAAAAAATTGCCTTTAAAAGCAAAAATATTGTCATAAAATGATCATAATAAATTTTGTTTTTATTGATTAAGGACTGAAAAAATACTGATATAATGATAAATAATTAATTGAGGCATATCTAAAACCCCAAAAATATTTCTTTTATGATAAAAATGTTATTAACGCTAAAAGTGGCCTTGGGACCGTTTTTATCCCATATGACTGCTGAATTGTTAAAGTGTATGAACATCTAATACAATAACAGTTACGGAAAAGAGCTCTTATAGCTGCAACTCAGCAGTAACTATAGACTAGACCTGCAAAAATTATAAGGACCGTAAGAATCGGGATTGAGAAACTTTTCACGTTGGGATGTAATTGTCATATAAAAATATATGGATGGAACTGAATTAGATAAAAATATGGAAAATATGTAAACGATCTGATAATCGTGGGCTTATTTCGATCTTTATACTACTATAAGGCAAAATTTAATTATATTAAATGAAAGCACTGATCTAATAAATACTTTATTAAAATATCGCAACCAACGATCGATAAAACAATGTTCGCATAAGATTACAGAAAACGTGGATCATTAGCGCAGTTAATTAGATTGACCACGAATTTTGACGGTTTAATTATTTTTATTTATTTAAAAATTGATTAAATAATTCATTTAAATTCGTTCAATAAATAACTATAAATATAAATTAACATAAACAACAAAATATATATATTTTAACGAATAATGGTATAAACACAGTGAATTTTAATGATAATGAAAATTATTAACAAAATCAATCGATTTCAAAACTACTCAATTAAATAAAATGACTTAAAACAGTCAGTTAAAGTTGTTTTGTTAGTACCGGTAATAACTAACGGCAAATTCAAGTTCATCTGAATAGCGTTGGGAATGTAAAGCGTGACACGAATAAAGTACTTTATTGTGATATGTTTTGTCTTCACTGATAACGATGTTTGCTTTGGTATTTGAATTGCTATGTTTTGCTCCCGTGTTTCGCCAGCAATCACTGGTTCACCAGCGACTGATTCGGTCGTTACTTCAACGGTTTTGTGTCGATCTTTAGCCATAAATATCTGCGTTTGAAGGAATGTTATTCGAGGAGTGACGTCAACCTGTGATCTTTTATTTCAATGTAAAGTAAATTAAGTATTTTATTTTAATAAAAATATATGCGTAAACAATTCTGATTACAGTTACTGTAGATTTTAGTTCACTATAAGGTTACAAATCCTAGAAATTATTCACATAATTTGATTGTATATCAAATTTAAATTTTACTTAAAAAACATAATCCAATCGAACTGTCGGAAAATAAGTTTTGTCAAAACTTTTATATATATTTGAGAAAATATATATATTATATTAAAATATTTATAATAAAATAAAATATTTATATTATCGATAGTATAACGTTTTTAATATTTTTGCGCAACGTTTCGTCTAGCACTATAGTCATCATCAGGCACTTTATGTTGTTTTTTAACTTTTTAAAAATTTAATAATTTAAAACAAAACATTATATAAAGTTTAGTCGCAACTAAACTGCACAAAAGCTAAAAATTTACCATTCAATTAATTCTAATCAGCATTAATCTAATCAGCATTAATGCGTTCATACATACATCGGTAATTTGAACCGATAAAGAAAGCTATGATTTCCTTTAGTGATCACAGTTTCCCGAACTATAATATCGAAAATATTTAAATTAATCTTAGGTTATAATAATAATTAAGTTTATCTAAAATACTATTAAAAATAAATTAATTCGTTTTAGTTTCAAAACGAAAAAACTGAGGAAAATCGGTATTCCATACTATTATCTGGTATTTCGTAATTGACATCTAAATAATGTTGAGTTTTGTTGAACACGAAACCGGCCCTCATTTGACCAGTGCTGGGTTACTCAGAATCGAACCTCAGACATAATCGACACTAAACACATTTTCAACTTTCCATTCAGCTTAATGTTAACGGTTCCGCTAACAGTATCGCCGCCGCTGTAACTGTTCTTACCATCGTCTAGTAATATCTCAACTTTTTCTAATTGAATGGATTCCATAACCGATGTGTTGACAATTTTTTCGCAGCAAAACTATTTTATTCGCCGAACAAATTATACTTCTTATGAACGTGTGTTAATATTTTTTTTCAAGTATTATAATTGTTTTAGTTTTTATCAAATAAGTAAAATACTTATTTTATTGTTAAAAATCTGTTTAAAAATTTTGTCGCATTTACAAAGTAAATATAGATAGAAAATATGGATATATAATTTTATAATAAAATAATAATGCAGTTTATACCTGTATATGAATGAAAATTATTTTAAGAGCCAATTGTATATAATGATGGGAGAAAGCTTAAAATTACTGAGCTTGAGCTTGAGCTTGAATCTGCTGAGCTTAAGCTCAAAATATTGGAACATGGAGCTTGAGTTTCTAAAAAAATTTTCACAAATGAGCTTGAGGTTAATCCGCCGAGCTTAATGTTGAGCTTATAATTTAAAATTTTTTTCTGAAAACAGACTTTTATTATAACTAATTTTATAAAACTCGGCAGAAATATGTGTTTAAGTTAGATTTATTTAATAAATATATATCAAATAATAAGATATTTCATTAAAATGTGCAATATTTTGATGAAATCGACTATATTTTATATTATTTTCGGTTATAAATAAACTTTTCAAGCTCAAGAACCTCAATGGTTATATAGCTGAGCTTGAGCTTACAAATCGTGAAGCCAAAGGAGCTGAGCTTATGAGCTCTATTTCCTAACAAATTTGTCATTTGAGCTCGCAATGAGCTTAAGCTAGTTTACCTGAGCTGAGCTTTCTCCCATCATTAATTGTATAGCAAAAACATTTGCTCCGAATTTCCAATGTCAACAATAATGTCCTATCGCTCACAAAAGCTTTAAATAAATATCATACATTTATTATTATTTATGCATATAAAGCATTACAATCATTATTGTTTGGAACATATGTTAATCTCAATATAATGTAATAAAATCATTACTAGTTTCAAATAATTTTGGTTAAAAAATCAAAATATTGAAAAACAATTTGAAGACTTTTCAAACAACAGTACAATAGTACTGCGCTGTTCAGTCGACAGTCACGTTGTTTTAACGGTCGATAAGTAGAGTTGCGAGATATGACCTTCGCATTTATATTTAGACTCAGCCAGAAAAACATAATCTATATATTTAATTTGATTTGGCTGTTTTTTGAAATAGATATTCTGACCAAACGGTAAAAGTTAAGGGTATAATTTAAATTGTTTGATCTGAAGGACTCGGCAAAAATAGTGAAATTTTTTTAAACCTTAATTTAGGGGTGGTTTAGTGGGTTTAAAATCGGGTACATAGCCTATCTTATTATTGTGGAAAAGTTCAATGCATTGTAAATGCAATTTTGTTACACATATATTTCAGTTAACTTTAGCCAATGTTTAGACCAAAGATCAAAGCAAGTATGTGTTGTTAATAAACAGTGGTTTGTGAAAAGGGGGATAAATACGAAATCTACTACGAGGTGACCATTAATAAATAAATTAATAAACTGCTAAAAATTATAATTGGGTTTAAATGCAGCAGTTTTGCTGCAAAGCCCGCTTGTAGTAATTTACTTGTAAATAAACGTATAGATAAAGTGCGTAATAGATATTTTTGTTATTTTAATTAATCTCATACTCACAAATAATTATTATGATTATATATAACATACATTAACTATAATAACAACAACACTTAAGCTAATTGTGTGACATTATAACTAGAGTTGGGAATTCAGGGATTGTCCCAATTTTAACTTTTGTCCCAATATAATAAAAAATTGCATTTTTAAGCCATACTTATGATGTAATTAATAAAATACTTAATTATTTTGTCACAAAGTGTCCCAAAATATTTTCCATTACCCAATATTTGAGAAAGTGTCCCTAAATGTCCCAAAAATGGTAGATTTGT
>JAQGAW010002993.1:0-13576 GCA_034698025.1 Phthiracarus crinitus | reverse complement strand
AATATTAGCACCTATTGTTCCGTGTAATGATAGCAATGATTCAAACAAAATTATAGCCGAAAAATTTGAAATGAAATAAAAATATTTTTTAGTGAAAATTTTATTCTTTTAATATATAATTATAAATTAATATCATGTAAATCTTTAATATTAATATTTTATCATTTTTAATAAAAAGTAATTTTTTGAAATCTAAAATTTATGTGTAAAACAAAACATGTCAATTGGTTTTTGGAGGAAATATATAGTAATATCTAATCTTCGTTGTTTACAAAACTGTAATTATATTATAAAAAATTTAAATTGATATTTATAAGCGCTTACGTTGAATTTGAATTAAAAGTTTTTCTGGTATAACGAGTGTCCCCATGACAATATGGAAAAAATTTCGCCTAGTTTTTACTGTGTTCTCTACAAATTGGTCCATATAAAGTTTTATGCCAGACCTATGCTTCATGGTTAAACAGAGGTGTGAAATCATAAAAGTGCTTACCACTACGCCTCCTATCGGTCATAACGTATAAATATAATTGATTTGCCACTAATACGTTATTGAAAAGCGTTAACGATATAGTATCGTCTACTATCATTTTTAAACATGACATTAGGGATTGATTCTATTTATATTTTAATAATTTAGCAAATCTCAATAATATAAGTTAACAAGTTGCTATTTTAAAAAATATAGAAAATTGTTAAACATCAATAGAAATATGTTTTAAATTATAAACTGTAAATAATTTTATAAAATAAAAAAATTTTTAAATCAAAGTGTAATCAACTATTTTATTTATTTATGTCGATTTTTTTAATTGAAACAATATACTGGAAAAGTAGGTCTTGTACAGACTTGATAACTATAGAAATTTTGAAGAAATAGTCTAATTTTTTGATTATTTATAATGTAATCAACTCTACGTCTCAAAAGGTTTAACTGTTAAATATCTGATCTTGAATTTAAAGGAAAGTTAATGAAAAATTGATTTTATCCATAAAAAACAGTTTTTCCTTACAAAAACAAAAATTATATTTCTTATATTTTTAAAACTTTATCTTTTACAATAAAAATTTTAAGTGATTTTCTTAATTTACATTCTAACGAGTAATTTTATAAAACTGTTCTTGAATAAAGCTAAAGTGATTTACAGTTTTATTGAACTAAAAATATTATATTTATGAGGCACGCGGTATAACCCTATTACGCATACCTACATATTATACACTGCTTTTAAACTATTTATTGTAAACTTTAGTCATTTACACTACTAATATTAATGGCTTATGACTTTAGTCTTTAAACTCTTAATGTTAATCGCTAATATAAACGCTCAAATAATGTAAAACAATTCAGTGTAACACTAGCTAGCGATCTGTTAAGTCGCATAATAAAGTTATACTCCTCACTCTAAACGTGTAGTAAATTTTGTCACTATAAATGTGTCGCTTTATTTGTTTCGGTGGAAACTCCTTTTATTCGTCGGCACAGTCACTGTCTGCGAACCCTTTTGTTTAATTATTTATATTTGATTTTCATTTATTGATCGTGTCTATATTTATTCGGTAATTCATTTGATTTACAGGTTTTCATTAATCACTGCTCTCATCTGATATTCGGTTAAGGCGTTTAACCGACAACTATATTGTTCTCGGCATTTGCAGTGGTCATTGAAGGCGAGATCCCAGGATTGCCCGATAGTAATCGTTTCGGCGTTTAGACTGTCAACGGCAACCCTCATTTACTTAAAATTACTTAATTAGGCATTAAATTTGTTTAAGAAGAAAAAATTAAAATTTGACCATTAAAAGCTATACCATTGAACTCAGCTTAAAAAGTTGTGTTGAATTGAGGGATCATTTGCTCGAAGTAATATGTCAACCCTACCTCGAATAAATTAATTAATGTTCAAGAATAATTTGTGTATTGAATTTGTTAGTTTTAGGCGGTATAGTTCTGTTATCGGCTATATTTTATTTTTGTTTGAAGTAACATTGAGTGAATAAAACTATGCTAAAACTATCGCATTTTTAATAATTAAATTTAATTTTTATTGATTTATTACTTTTATATTTTATGATTAGTATACTGGTATTTGTGAATATTCTACATCTGCTATTTCATAATTAAATATATCCAAATTATTCTCCTTAAACTGTAAAAAATTGCATTCAAGGCTAAAATTTCTTTCAACCAAATGCACTGCATAACGATACCTCTACAATCAGTATCATTAAAGCAACAAACATATACGCTCAATGTTACTAAAACAAAAACAATAAGTGTAGCGCAAGCGACTATAAGATAAGCACGTGAACAAAACATGCAAACTTTTAAACATTTTAATTTTCAAGCATATGATGGTTATATAGTAAATTACTATTAGTATTATAAGTAAATTTTTTGCTATCTTTTTATGATAATAAAATTAAGATTAATTTTATTGCTTATTCACAAATCATTATTTTGGATATTGTTAGGTATTTTTGTAATACCTTCTATCAGTTTTAAGTTTAAATATAATAAAGGATTTATATTTTTATAGTAATGTATATATTAGGTTAACAAATATAAAATTTGACTCTAATCCTTGCAATCCAATAAACTCAGCTCATTTCCACTTAAATTATTTATAAAGAATTTTTTAAAGTTTTGTTATTTTAATGGCAAAATTATAAAACTAAACTTCAAAAATTATCCTTAAATGAGAATCAATATCAAAGTTTAATTTAAATATTTTCAAGGATATCAAGAAATTTTTTTTTCAAAAAATTATTGCATATATACCTCTGCCAAAAACATTAAATAAATATTTTTACATAAATAATAATATGCTATAAACATGTATTTCTTATATTCTCTAATGGATATTCAAGTTATTTTACTTCTTATTGCTTTATTATTTATTTATATTTTAATTTATATATTTACGTTTTATTCAAAGGTAAATCAATACCCTCGCGGACCGAAGCCATTGCCTATTATTGGAAATTCTTTACGTAACGAAAACCTTACTAACAAAGTTAATCAATCATTTAAATTTAATAATTTACTTAAAGTGATTATTCAAAATTATAATCGCCATCCAAGTTATTTATTCGATAATCTGGCAAAAACTTATGGTGAAATTTATACATTTTGGTTTTGCACAAAACCTATTGTAATACTAAATGGTCTCGATTTTGCTAAAAAGGCATTCAATAATATTGATTGTTGCAGTAGATTAGATGCATCTCTTGAATCTAAAATAAATTCTATTTTTTTAAATGGCCACAACTCATTTATTAATATGAACTATAATAAAGAATGTAAAGTATTAAGAAAGATTTCCGTTGAAGCGTTGAGGTAAGATTTTGATTAATAAATTTTTAAACTTAGTTATAAATAAATGCAGTAATTATTACATTTATGATTTTTGTATGAATAGTCTGAGCCAAAGACTAGTCGTTAGGCTCTATGTGTCAGATTAAAACTAATAGTAGGCTGTAGGATTAGGCTCCAAAATTATTTATTGGCTTAGGCATAGGCCGGCTTTTTTATCCTAAAATTAGGCTTAGGATGTAGGATAGAAACAAATCATCAAAATTATACTTCTTTAGTAAAGATTTTAATTTTTAATATGTATTTATAAGTTATCATATAAATGCTTTTCTATATTCTCTATATTAACTAAATTATACAAAATATTATTTGACTATGATTTACGATTTTCGTATTATTAAGAAATACAGCCTACATGTTATTCTGCCTATTTTTCGTTTAGGCTGTAATCATAGGCCCCATGAAAAATGATAGGCTGTAGGCTGAGTCTAAGACTAAGGTTACTCTGCATAAAACTTTCCTCTATTGTACGTTTGTCATAAAAAATTATATTTCTATTTAGATAAATTATTTTTGCTTATTTGGTAATATAAGTTAAAAATAAATTGAAAGGTATATGTTTTAATTTAAATTTTTTTCTTACTCCGAAAGCGATCAAATATTAGTTTCTTTTAAAAATTTATTTCGATATAAAGCAACGCTATTTGTTACAAAAATATTTGTTATAAATCATTTTCTAACTATGGTTGCCATACCTCCCGGTTTAACTAATTGTGAATAAATTGCGAAAAATACTGCTTATAAAAACAGTGAAAATATTATTTGAAATATATTCAAATTCCCAAATTTTGTTGAATTTCAGGAAATGTAGTAGTCTTTAACTTAAATTAAAGACTTAATAATTAAAAATTAAGTAAATGAGGTTTTATTCCATTATTTTATGCATTATTAAACTTTATTTTAAAATATAAATATAATAGAATTTTTCGAAATTTGCGCAAATTGCCTACTGATTTTGTAAATTGCGCAATTCGTACAACCCTGGTTTTTAAATGTTATAAATAAATATTAGAGCATCAAAAATTTACATTACTTGTTTATAAAATTAATGAAATATATTGCTTAAAAATATATACTAAAATAGCATTAAAAATTATCAAAAATTATCAACGTTTTCATAGTTTGTCTATCAATTTTTTCTAAATAATAAACTAAATAATACTTTCAGATTTTTGCTGGTTTTTTCGCAGTGAAACGTGTCCGAAACATTTATTTTTATAAAGACAGCTTTCTTTGAATGTGTCCTTCTTGTTTATTAAAAGTATTTCCACATTTTTAAATCTTTTCGGATTTAATAGATAATTTTCAAGTTTGTGGGATTTATGCGCTTAAATTAGAAAATAGCAAAAATAGAATTTATAGGTAATAGGTGTTAAAACTGTTTAACTTCGTTAAATCATGTTTAAAATATCTAATATTTAAAAAAATTAATTTTTTCTATTAAAAAAATAAATAAAATTTCTCCCGGTGATCTGCCGGGAAAATTATGAAAAATTTAGAAAATATCAAGTGTAAACCAAAAATGAGATGGTCACCCTATTTCTAACTAAAAAATAATTTAAAATTCAAAAATCGAAATATGGTTAAGTGAATAATTACTTTTCTTGCAGGCAATTTCTTTCAAAAAATAAAATGCATGAAATTACAAATAGAATTGTAGACGAAACAGTGAGCTTAATGATGGAAAGAGAGTCTGAAAAAAAGTTCGTGCCATTCGAATACATTAATAGCATTATTGTCAGAATTATCATCGAGACATTATTTGATAAAAAAACTGAATTAATGGATAAAAGTGTGAACATTTACTTAAAATATTTTGAAATTCTTCAGAAAAATGTTATAACTGTTATTATATCCGAATTTTTTCCATTGACAAAACTGTTATTTAAATCTAAAAAACCTCAAGATATAAGTAATAAAATGGTTGAAGATATAACTAAACATTTTAATAATAACAAGGCATCAAATTTTGATTCTTCAAACTTTTGTAATACTTTTATAAATGCAATGAATAGAAAAGTTGAGGAAACAAAGTACTTGACTGATTCAAATATTATTGGAAGTCTGATATCGTTGTTTATTGGTAAGAGAATTGTTTAATTAAAAGTTTTGTAATTAGTTAACAATTTTTTTAAAAAAAACTAAAAATAAAATTATAAAAAATATTTACAGTATTAAATCTTACTTATATTTCATTATTATCATATATTTATTAAATTATAATTTATTTTAAAGGAGGAAGTGATACAAGTGTTTATACATTCAGATGGATTGTTCTTCTCATGGGATATTTTCCTGAAATGCAGCAAAAAATGAGAGCAGAAATAAAATCAGAAATCGGTAACTTAGAAATTTCAATTGTTTATTAAAATAATCTAATTTATAAACAATTAGGTGAAAGACAACCAGAAGTTACAGATAAAGAAAAATGTTATTTTACAAATGCTTTTTTGTGTGAAACTTTGAGATTTCGAAACATCACTCCATTAGGAATCTTCCATTACAATTTAAAATCGGCAGTAATTGGTTTGTTTAATTTTTAAATATTTTAGCTAAAAATTTTACAATGTTATCTTATTAATAAACAGGTGAAAATTTTATACCAAAGGGATCAATGATTTTATTAAATCAAGGGACGATTTTACATGATATTAGATTATGGAAATTTCCACATCAATTTAATCCCAAAAGATTTCTTAATGATGATGGAATTTTTATGACTGAAAATATTCCAAAAGATTTTATTCCATTTGGTTATGGAAAAAGAAAGTGTATCGGAGATGCATTCGCTATGAATATGTTGTTTTTAGTTTTAACCCGATTTTTGCAGGCAACCAATGGTAAAATAATTAAATTAATTAATAAAGATAAATGTGATTTCGAGCCTAAACCATATGAACTGGTTTTATCTCCGAAATTATTTAAAGTAGCATTAATTAATCAAAATTTATTGAGCAAATAATTACAACTACATCGATCAGAATTCTATACCTCATCATTTAATTAGAGATTTTGTTGAAGGGATCCTACAATAGGGCTTTCGTACTTTCTATAAAAATAATTTTACTTTCGATGAAAATTATAATACAAAACTATTGCTTGTATTTAAATAAAATAATATATATTGTTTTAAGAATTTAATTAATTTTAAAAAATGGTAATAAAATTTATTTCAAAGATTTTTTTTAATTATTCACACAACCAATTAATTATACAGTGTCAGCTCACTATAAATATTCTTCTCGTATAGATCATTATATATTAATAGAATTGAAAAGTGTTGAAAGAAAAATAATATATATCTCTTAATATTTCTTAAAGAAATAAAATTTCCTTTAGTTTACCCTAAAAGTAAGAATCGTTTTATTATTTAATTTTAGTGAGTATAAGTAAATTGTAATTGTATAGTAGAATGAGTTTATAATTATAATAGTTTGCACAATCATTATGTTAAAGCATTTTTCTTAAGAATCATCTAAACATAACTTTTAGAACACTTTGTCCAAAGAAGCTATTGGATATGGGATGTCCGTCCGTATATGTGTAGACCAGTCTTTATATTTATTAAGTTATTAGTAAGTGTCAGTTAAGAATCTCACTTTAATATAGGAGTTAGTTATCTTCCCATAAATCAGTAATTTATGGCAACCTCTGTATAATTTATAACTATTCTATGAATGTTATAGTTATTGAATTATGTAAGGTAATTTAATGCTCGGAGTCTTTAATGCTCGTTTGACTGACCTATTCTGAACAAACCAAAAGTTGGTTCGAGGCGGGGTATATACTGTATTACCATAGTATTCATATTAGTTTTAATGGTGTGTATCATAGTGTATAGTATTAGAATTTAATAATTTTAATTTAAAACCAATAAATTATGAAAACTTAGTAAATATTTAATTTTTAAATTTTATAATTTAGTGTGAATATAAATAATACAATATAATGTCCATAAAATTTATTTATTAAACTATGTAAATTAAGTGATCCGTATTGTGGTAATAAATAATTAAATAGCACCTTATAAACTGACTATTATTTATTTAGTTAGATTTCAGAATATAGATAAGCATAAAATTAAATACTTCTTTACTTAGCTAGATTATAATTTGCTGATAAGCTATTAGCAAAATATTCAGTCGGACTATACAGTTTAACCTCGCTATAAAAAACGAATTTCATAATTTTTATTAATGAATTTAAACTAGTGTTGTTCGATTTTAAAATTTTGATTTAAATTGTGATTCACTTTTGCTTTTTATATTTTTTTTAAAATTTCACTTACTTTCACTTTCGCTTTCATTTACAATTTTAATTTCAATTGAGTTTCAATTGAGTTTCAATTTAGATCCCGAAAATTATTTCAATTTTGCTTAATTTCGCTTTTGCTTTTGTTTAAAAATTACATTTCGATTGTATTTCACTTTTGCTTGAAGTGAAAGTTTAATTGAAAATTTAATTTTACTTTTGCTTTTTTATTTCGCTTTTTCATATAATTTTTAAAAGTATAAGTTAATTAATTTGTATTTCACTTTTGATTTTACAATTTTAATTTCAATTGTATTTCGCTTTTGCTTTCTATTATTATTTAAATTTAACTCACTTTCACTTTTGCTTTCAGAACTAATTTTAATTTAACTTACTTTCACTTTCGCTTTTGGTTATATTTTTTATTTCAATTGTATTTCACTTTCGCTTAAGCAAAAGTAAAAGTCAAAGAAAATTTTGCTTTTGCTTTCAACTTTCAAAAGGCGAAACAACACTAATTTAAACTTATTAAATTATAAATTATCATTATTAATATAACTAACTGACTCATATAATTTATAAATAATTGACTCATATACATTGAAATGTTTAAATGAATCACCTATTATTTACTTATTATAATCCACCAATTAAGCTTAATATAAATTTTATAATTAAAAGTAATATATAATAATTAAATTTGTTGTGGTTAACTAGTTATATATGAATGGATCAAAAAGGTAAATATAATAAAATTTAATTTCTGAAAATATCAGTTTTGTTATTATAATAGAAAGAGATATATAAATATAATGTAAAAATATTTAAATCTTAAAGAAAAAATCACAGCCACCAGAGTTATTGACACCGTGTAAACTTCCCCCATTTATAGCCGGTAATACGCTTACAATCAGCAATTGTTGGACACATAAGAATAATGGACAAACAAATACAGGACAGTATGAATTTTATATGTGGTGAATATACGGCTGAAAGTGATAAATGTGACGCTATTATTCATCTTATGCCTATAAAAAAATTTAAAAACTGATTTTATTTCTCCTATGAAACCTATACTTAAACTATTAACTGGTTTACCAGATTAAATGTTTTTTTAATGTAATTTGTTTTGAATAAAAATTATTTTTATCTTTAATTTTAAAATGCGTTTATTTTAATTTTTAAAATCTCGATCGTTTATTTAATAATAATTTCTATTTAGCAAACAAATGTTTTTCGCATTCAAACTAAAAATTGGATAGTTTTAATCCCATAATATATATCAAGTTAATTTCGCTAAAGATGAAAGCTTAGCCAATGCTGGTTAAGGAATGATAAGATTGAGCACACAAGCGATCCATGCGGGTATAAAACGTTTACATATGTATTAAGTGATTTCCAGAAATCAAAATTAAAATCAAATTAAAATATGAAATTTTTGAAAACTAAAATTAAAATTAAATCAATACTTAAATTTAAAAAAAAATCAAAATCAAAACTAAATCAAATTAAATCTTGAAATTGAAATAACACTAGTTGTTATATCTACATTTCATACAATCTATTGTTGTTTCGCTTTAACTTTTTCTATTTTGATTGTATTTTAATTTTAGTTATAGTTTCCATTTTGCTTGTATTTTGATTTTGGTTTTGTTAAACTTAACATTTTGATACTTGATATTTCTTTATTTTTGTTGTTAAATTAAATATTATAGAATTGATTATAATTTTAAAAATTATAATATTTTTATACAACTAAAGTAATCACTTTACAGTGAACTTATTTAGAGCCAGACACTCAAATTGTTTCGTTTGTTTACAGCAATCATTACCGATGGCTTATATTCGTTGAAGAATAGTTCAATGAAGAAATAAAATAATAAACAAAGGTATAATATGACAAAAAATCTTTAACACTAGATATATAAATATTTTCGACGTATAAACTTAAATTTATATATATATATATATTGTGATAAAGATTTTTTGTCGTATTATACCTTTGTTTATTATTTTATTTCTTCATAGAACTAATTTTGATTTTCATTTTGATTTTCAAAAATCAAAACCACACTAATAAAAATTTAATAATTAAGTTATCAATTTTGGGTTCAAAATGACTTTTTAACAGACAAATTGGATATAAATCGAATAAAAATGTTCAAATATAATCATAAAGTATCCATTAATTGACTAAATATAGTAACAAAATGGCTTTAAAATAAAATAAATTTTGTAAAATGTTTTAACTATATCGTGTAATATTTGGCTGCAAGTAAAAAAGTATTCACTAAAATATTACTATGACAAGCGTTAATTTGCTTCACTGAGAGTCTACTTAAATGTAAAACTCGAAACACAATTAAAGTAAGTCATTGAGATTGTCTTTAATATTTTTAATAAAAGAACTAAAATAAATGAAATAATTAAAAAATTATTTTTTAAAACAAAATATAACACAAGACATTACTAAAACTATAAGGAGGACTCAAGATTTATTTGTTAAAAGAGTACATAACTAATTTTGTTTTTATAAAGTTTTGTTTAACTCTAATAATAATTATTTGCATGTAAATTCGTGTTAGAAAATATTAAAAAATTAATAGTTTACTTGTATTAATATAAATTTATTTTAAACTTTTAAATTTATCTAATCATTTTATTGCATATATCTTTATACTTTGAATAAACACAATTAAATAAAAATTGTGTATATATCAAACTATGCTGGGAAACATCTTTTTATGTATGGAATTTCAAGACATGTCACAGGAAAAGTAGAACGAAGTCGATTTTATCATCCAATTTTAATTAATTTTGTTTACTTAGTTATAATAATTAGAAATATTTTATCAATCTTAATCAAAGACAACAAAACATACTTTATATTAATTGGGGAATTTTCGTTCTTTTATAAGTTTCGATTTTATTTTAATTTTATTATACTAACAGCGAGCACTTATTGTTCGTTAGTTTCAATGATTTTTTGGAGAAAAGGCTCTCCTTTTTGGTTGAAACCGTTTAATATAATGTCAGGAATAGATTTAAGAGATATGATTTTTTTGGACAAACAAAAGATTAATGAACTATCTTTTAAGTTTGAATTATTGACGAAACCGACATTCTATCTAACAAACATTTTAAGTCCAGTTAGAGGTTTTGGATTAAGTATTATTCCTTTTATTGAAAATTGTTCATTGCTTGAAATACTGTAATGTTTATTTCAATACCTTGGAGTTTGTTTTTCTCACTTTTTTGTCATAATGCAACTATCCTTTTTTTACTCCATAATATACTTTTACACAACTTGTTATTATTTAAAACTTCAGATAAAATCTTCGATTAATTATTTAAATGGAGTTTTTAAATCACATGAACAAAATTTTAAATTTAAACACTTTATGTCAGGAATACATTTAATTTACTCGGAAATACAAAGTTTCAAAATATTTTGGTCTGATTATATATTTCTGACATCCGATAGCTTTTCGATTATGTTAAATTTTTTACTATTCATCATATTCAACGAAAATGAATCATTCTTTATGGTGACTTTATATGAGGCATTATTAACAATTTGTGGAATGGGATCATACATTGTTCTATTGATGTCAGCATCAGTGGTCCATTCATTTTCGATAACATTATATAAAACAAGATCGATACGGGCATAATATATGACTTTGCAGTTTAATAAGTTTATTGTCACTCAATTCTCTGTTATTTTTAGATATTATGAGATATTAACGGTAGATGCCATTCTATTTCGTTACCTTTTGTTATTATTAGTCTTTATCGGAAGATGCCATTCTATTTCGCTATTTTTCGAAAATATGAGATATTAACGGCAGATGCCACTCTATTTCGTTATTTTTCTATATTATTAGATATTAACGGCAGATCCCACTCGATTTCGTTTTTTTTGTTATTATGAGATAATAACGGAAGATACCACTCAATTTCGTTAAGTTTTGATATTATGAGATAATAACGGCAGATGCCAATGTATTTCGTTATTTTTCGATATTATGAGATATTAACAGCTGATGCCATTCTATTTAGTTATTTGTCGATATTATTAGATATTTGTGGCTGATGCCACTATATTTCTATATTTTTAGATATTTTCGGCAGATGCCACTATATTTCTATACTTTAAGATATTTTTGGAAGATGCCACTCTATTTCTATATTTTTAGATATTTTCGGCAGATGCCACTATATTTCTATATTTTTAGATATTTTCGGCAGATGCCACTCTATTTCTATATTTTTAGATATTTTCTGCAGATGCCACTCTATTTCTTTAATTTTAGATATTTTCTGCAGATATCATTATATTTCGTTATTATTAGACATTTTCGGCATATGCCACTCTATTTCGTTATTATTAGACATTTACGGCAGATGCCATTCTATTTCGTTATTTTTAGATACTTGCGGCAGATGCCATTCTATTTTGAGGTTAGGAGTATTTTTTGTTCTTTATGTTAATAATGAGATTTTTTTGAAGGTAGGAGTCTATTTTGAAAATAGGAGTCTTTTTGTTCTTTATGTTAATAAAGGGATTTTTTTTGAAGATAGGAGTCCTATGGGCGGAAAAAGCAATTTCTTTATGTTTATTAAGTGATTTTCATTAGGGATCAGAGTAGGGTGTGACGGACAGACGGACGGACAGACAATGTCAAATCCATAATATGATTTTTGCAAAGTCATATAAAAATGATTGAAAAAGCTGCACAACCAGATTATGAAAGATTTCCATTGACAATTAGACTAAAAGTAATTCAGTTATTTTTTAAATAATATACAAATATTGAATTTATCATTAATTTTTTCATTTATAGATACATTAAAATAGTTATATTTTAAATTATATTAAGACAGTTTTATTATAAAAAGAAATGTTTATAAAAAATATACATATAGATGCTAACCTATATCGAAATGTTTGGTTGTAATAACGTTGGGTTTACATTAGGAAATTCATATTATATTAATTATATAATATGATCACTTGAAGTAAGTATAAAACTAATTAATTATATGAATTAAAATAGTTTTTTACTGCAAATCTTAATAATGGTGGGTTTCATACTAAAAACCTTTTCGGTTACACAAAAATAATTGAATATCAAATCATTTGAAATTATATTAGATATTATAAACTTAATTTAAAAATTAAATAAACATTAAGAATTATTTTAGTTAATAGAAATTTAATCAAAAATATTTTTCAATTTGATAGTGTTTAACTTTAAACATAGTACTAGTATCTAAACAATAAACATTATGATAATATTATTAACAATAAAAATTAAAATATTTAAAAACAATTATATTATGTATAACTAGAATAAAATATAATTTTAAAATATATATAATTTCATGCATATATATGTTATTTTTTGTAAAAATTAAATAATTTAACTTTAATTATTAAACAAAATATTTTTTAAATGTACACAACCAAAAAAGACTGATTTGATAAAAATTATTAAAGATTTATTTGAATCGATATATGTTTGCCATATTTTATTGCCAATCCATTGTTTTTAAAGAAAACAATTACTTATATCTCGACGAAATTGAAAACCAATGCCAAACTCCATACATCATGTTAATCACTTCAGTTGTATAATTTACAAAACTTTTATTTTTCGAAATAATAAGGTTGCGATAATTAAAAACCTTTTGTTCAACAATGTATAATTCCTTTTTCATAAATTCAAGAGCAGAAATTTTATCGCATTTATGTAAAATTGATAAAAACGTAATATAATTAAATTTTGCTGAATCCTCATTAATTTCTTTATTATAAGAATACATATCATTCATAAATGTATCAAAAATAACATAATATTTATGAAATTTTTTGAATGTGTTGCTATTAACAATACTTTCATCCAAATTGAAATCAAATGCGTATTCAAGAAGAACAAACATTTG
>JAQGAW010002992.1:0-13582 GCA_034698025.1 Phthiracarus crinitus | reverse complement strand
TCCTTATAAACTTAGCAAAAATATATCACGTGATCTTAAACGTCACTTTCCTATCCTCTAGTAACAGATAATTCCTGTGCAGCAGTTCTCCAGAAACGTCTCAAAAAAGTTTGAGTTTTCAAACTTAAAATTTCAATTAATTATTAATAAAGAAAAATCGTTTTATAGAAATTGTAACTCTAATTTAGAGTTAGTTTGCAAATATATTTTTTTTATCTTTCTTTGCACGTATATATTGATTTGTGTTTGTCTGTGTTTCCATCCGTGCATATCATTTATGTTTTAACATTTACAGATAACTCACAAAAATTTATATGAATATAAATGCTGCTGTGAAACAAATTTTAAACTTTTGAATATTAAACCTACAAAACAATATTTTCATTCAATTATGAGAATAAAGAATGCGAGCGTTAAAAGTGTTGACCGAAACCAAATAAAATATTAATTTAAACAACAATTTTAATAGAATCGATATAATATTCATTTTAAATACGGTACTTATTAAATATAAGCTATGGATATATTCAAATTAATTAATACACATTTTCAGAGCATAGCTCTGTCTCTCATAACAAAATTAATAACTTTTTTATCGAAAACAAACTAAAATAAAAATTTCAGTCGATATCACGATGAACTTGTTTTATTTAATGTATTAACTAAAACTAGTAATTATAGAAACAGTTTAAAAACTTATGCCTGTTTTTTTGTTATTTATCTGTTTTTCATATGTTTATGAAATAGAATCGGATTTCAATTAAATGAAAGTCCAAAATATACTGAAGACTGTTCATCATTTCCGAACAGATTATTCATTATTACAAGAGTTTCTCCTTTTTCGGAAATCTGACTTTTTATAGTTAATTAAAACTTTCGGGATTAAAAATATATGAGTTAATTAACGATTTACAAACAAATTTAATACATTATAAGTTTTCGAAAACTCCGAAATAATGACTAATTCAAAAAGTTCCGAAATTTTATGAATTTCTCAGAAAAATACTTTATTGAAAAAGTATTGCATAAAATTAAATAGTTTTTGGATGGTTTTTAAACTTCTTTTGGAAAATTTTTAGAATTTTTTATTGATAATTTTGATTTAAAGGCACAAAATTGGGTTTATTTAAATCGAATGAGTTAAGCGCTTAAAAATTACAAAGAGTTTCAAAAAGTAAATCTCTTTCCATGAAAGTATGAACAAACAATTTTAAATTGAATTTTACTTAAAATTTTCGAAAATATCCGAAAACATCCGAAAATTTGTCCGAAAATAGACAACTTTTAGTCCGAATTTCCCACAGAAATTTTTAAATTTTAATTCCTAAAAGTAGAGACTTGATCAGACAATACAGTTTGAATTAATGCCTAAACAAGAAAAGTTGGAATAATAATTATTAAAATTCTATATAAAATTGCAAACGTGCTAACAATTGCCAAAATCAAAGGAATATATTTACATGTTCTCATTAATTATATTAATGGGAAGAATACACATAGAATCATGTTTTTGGAACATTCGTCGGACGATCCGTAATAATAGAATACGCATTTCGCTAAACATGGAAAGATTTTGAGCTATAAAAAGGTGTGAATTTATAGATAAATAAATCATTTTTATATTTAAAAATATTACAAATTGAGTACAAACAATCAAAAATTCTTTAACTTAAATAATTTTTTGAGATAATAAAAATATTAAAAAATTTCATATACCATTGGATCAAACCTAACAGAATAGTGCCATTCGGTGCCAAACTAGTAATAAGACCAAAACTTGGTATAAGCGCAAAGTGATTCGCACGATACTTTCCGCTATACGTACTTTTTGAATGCATTCATATCGATGCTTCTCTTTTCTCTTTTTTATTCGAAATTCATTTCAATTAACACATTTTAATTGTGTTTGAATGTATTATATCTAACTTGAATTAATTTTGAAAAGATAAATCGCATAAAAAATAGTATTTGTTCGTGTATTGCAGTTTGTAAACAAATCATTAAACCATCGATAGTATTTTGCACGATTAGCGATATGTATAGAGAAAAGTTTAGTGCGAATCACTTTGCACTTATACCATATTTTCTTATTTAATATTTTCTAAATCCACTAGTGATAATTAATATAGAATCCCACTGAAATAAAATATTGTTTTATTCATTTATATCAAATTATTATAAGAACTACATTTTCTAAATATTATTTAATGATAATATCAACTCATTTATAAATTAAACAAGACTTTAAAATTTCTAACGATTTTTTAGCTGACTTTCTTAGACTTTAGCAGACTTGCCGTATGTTTTGACTTGTCATGAAAAATTTAAACCGAAACCGCTGTTTAAATTTAAAAATATTACCAAAAATTTTGAAAATTTCATTTTAAAAGTCAACATAAAAAAGTCTATTTAAATAATTCTATTCCCCAATCTTATATGATTTTCGAGAAAAATTTTTTTTTAAATCTATAAATTTTAATAAATATGAGCTGTGAAGCTGTGATATATTTCAAAACGCAATGTTTCCTCAAAAGGTTTTATTTGCTACGAAAACACGATCCAAGTATTACAATATACTGTACAAACGTGTCTTATTTATCAAAATTAGTTCTTTGCACTTGACTTACGGTAACAATAATACGCTGTATTGCCCAACACAATCAAGTACTGCAAAGTTGCAAAAGAAATTAAGCGTAAAGCATGTAATTTAATTATTTTGTTAATCTTTTTTACTTTTATATATACTTTATAAGCATATAAATTACTTAATATTATTTTTCTCGACAAAATTTCTTGGATAAAACAAATTAATTTCCTTAAAAAGCATTTTAAATTAATTTTTTCTAATTAAAATCGCTCTTACATCACTCATTTGCGAATATTCCAAGTAAAACATTTCTAAACTATTAGTTTGGTCACGTAGTCCTTTGAAATCAAACATTTATGAAATAAATACGTTTATTGTATGATACCTTAGAAAATTTTGTTCCATTACTGTGGAACGGTATTGGAATTTAAAAATCTCGAGGTAATGGAACGATAATGGAGTTTGAAATATAGATTTTGTTTGTAATGGTATGGAGTAGAAATTTTAGGGTACGGTAATGGAACGTTAAAGGAATTAAAATTTTAAATATTTTCTATCACTAGCTTATAGATAATTATGAAATTAATACACATTGAAATGAATCGAGTCGGAATGTGCGGCCACTTCGGACCAACCAACTCATCATACTATTATAAGTACACATATTTATTGAAACATACACTTCCAAGATATAAAACGTAAAAAATAAATGTTTTAATATATTAATGCATTTAAAAATCACGTACAAAATCACTATATTTAACATGAGTTATACGGTATTAGTTTCAAACCCTTATGTATTTACGTTATTTAAACCGTTTAACATTTAATAAAAACATTTTTCATTATATAAATATATTTTATACAGTAAGTTTTTAAAAATAATTGCTGTTAAAGTATTAGAAAAAAGATTAAATAAATATTATTTAAAAAAAAACAATTACGTAAATCAAGTAAATTTAACTAATAATCGGATTAGACGTATTAATCGTGTCATCATTCCTAATTTCGTCACTGTGTTCTATGTCCACATCTATCAAAATTGGCGCAATGTCTGCAGCATTAGGATCCACTATATATCCTTTTTTAATTAAATATGGGCGTATTATTACATTATTGTACAAAAACATTCCGACCATTAAAACGATAAATCCGATCATTTGGATATAACTAAACTTTTCCCATTGGATCAACAAACTGAATATCCATATTACAAATGTGCGAATCGAATCCAGTACTGTCCTCGTTGTGGCCGATAATTCTTTCGTCACACTAATGCCAGCAAAATTGAAAAACGCGATGCTAACTATTGTGCCTATTTTTATAATTAAATATGCAAATTTAGGATACGGTACTTCGATTATTATGGAATCAAACGTGCATACAAGACAAATATTGTCAAATTCATACATAGATTTATTTCTATGTCATACTAAATTAATAATTAAAATAAAAATTTGCAAAACTATAATAAAATAACTAATAAATAGAAGATTATAGCATAGTTAAGGTGCAACTTTAACTGACCAGTGATGCCAAGCAAGACCTGCCAACTATTTATGATTTGATAAAACCCGTCGATTGCGTCTTCCATCTGTCCGTTTGGGTTTTTAAAAATTTCATTTCCAGTCGGTATGTAATACATTGGCACAAGAAGTACGGAAAGTATTGTGAAACCGAAAAATCCTTCCCAACCCACAGCTTGTAACGGTGAAACGTTAGAGCGGGACACAAACTTTTCTTCGGTTACCATTTGAGTTGCGGCTATTATCTGCGCAATGATTATTAATAAGTCACCTGTTGATCAATTAATAAATATTAATGACGTTATAATGAACTATTGTTTATAATTTTGATCAAACATTACCAGTTATCAAACTGTTAGTTCCATGACTGGTGCTTTGTTTGCCACCAAAAATCAAATCACTGGCACCTTTGTATAATTGAATAATGTTAAATCATAATTTAAATAATTTTTATACTGTATATCTATAAATATAAAGCAATTTTTCAATTACCAACAATCAGTAGTCCAACGAAAACAACACCAATTCCGAGCATTTCGTACTTTTTAAGGCGTCTATTTAGGAAAGCGACCGATAATACTCCAGTAAAAATAATAAGAGCTCCTCTCAACATTTGAAAGCTATAGTAAAATGGAAAAAATAAAACTATGTCTAAATGTGAATATTGTTAACAATAAGATTACCTCGAGGCGTACGTGAGATTAAGACCGATATACATCAACGAAGTGGCTATAATCAAGATTATCGGAAATTACGTAAATTAAATGAAACAATTATTTAATAATAAAAGCAAATTATTTTGCTCACCTGTCATATCACACATCGCTGGTACCAAAAATATTAGAGGATTAAAATTTCTGTTACCACTGATCGATAAAGGCAATTGCTCTTCGGTAAAGTCTCTTCTTCTGTAGTATATATACAATAATTTATATGCCAAAAGGCAAGTAAATTCGCCCAAAAACATGCAAACCGCTTGAAGAAATGGGTGGTTAAACTCTCGCGGCTCACCACTCCTTCCAACAGATTTTGTAATATCTGCCCATCTGTGGCATTCAAAGAAATTTTTTGCGTAAATTATATAGCGATTGATAAATTAAAATCGTATATATACTTAGTTGCGAGAGTGTTGATCGAGCCGGTGATAACCATCACAATTGCGATAAGAACTTGATAGTTAGACCACGCCATGATTATTATATAAATTATGTATTTGTCCGTTTTCTTCAATTATCGTTTAGTATTCGCATTAAAACTTTTAACAGTTAAAGATAATTTGCTTGAATTCAATAAAATATTAACAAATTATTGAGATGTCAATTACGCCCCAAAAGTTTGGCTTACAATGAACTTTCGACAGTTAAGATCGAGTGATACCGCAATAACAAAACGTTACGATATGTTTTGTATTCTAAATTTTTATCTAATGTTTACTTAAATGCGCCCAAAAATTATAGTTCAAATCTCGAAATTAGATTTTAGTCAACAAAAACTTTAGTCATTTCGAAACAGTTATGACAAATACTGTAACTGTTAATAACAAAGAAAACACGAATTGTGCATAAAGTCATCTGTTAGTAACGTGTACTCACTATAGTTTATATTTCCAATCATTGATTGCTAAATCAATGCGCAAACAATAACATTAACGTAAGACAAAAAGTTTAAATGTTAATGTTTTGCATTAAATCTATATCCATCTCAACACTTTTAAATTAAATAATATTAAAAATAAACTAACGGTGAATTGCATAGTATTGTATCGTATTGTGATTTAACGATGCAGTTTTAATTAGTAGGCGTTTACTAATAAACTGAATTTGTTTGTGGTCGCTGTTGCTGTTACTATGGCTAATGTGTCAAGTATTAAGCTAACCGTAAAATAATATACCGCCATCTAGTGATACGATTTGTTTGCAGAAAACTAAATCACTAACTTTTCGAAACTTGTTTGGAATTAGTGATTGAAAATTTAGTAAGATTTCCGTTAGTGGAACGGTAACGACATTTTGGCTAACGGTAATGGAACGGTAGTGGTTTTTTTTTTGTTAAATTTCTAGAAATATAAAATCATAAAAACTATCAATAATTTAATCAGTTTTTAATCTAAAATAAATTTTAGGAATTAAAATATCTCTTCAATAACAATGAATATTAATCATTTTCATAAGATAAACTATTATAAGTTTTACATTTTTACAAACAATTAGTTCAGAATAAAGTTTAAAAAATTTTATTATTGGAACGGTAATGGAGTATAAATTTTTGTTTTTTCCGGTAGTGGAACGGTAATAGGAATCAAAGATGCGGTATTGGAATTAAAAATCAAAATATTTTCAATCACTATTTGGAATTGAATTATACGTAATTTTACTCCAACTCAAAAAACAACTCTAGAAAATAATTTAATTTATTTAAAATATTAAAATTATGTAAAAATTATTTAAACTTGATTTTATAAATTACTTTTTATGGAATGGAAACGAATATTGTTAGGAAAATCTCTACAAAATCATTAAGTGTTCAATAAAATTTAAAAATCTTATAAAACATTGATAAACTTTAAAATTACAAAATGAGTAGAGCCTCAAAATAAAATAATAGCTAGAATATAATTCATGATCATTTTCTTAAAAATTTCCAAAGAATTTAAAATCGCTTAATATATTAAAAATCGTTGGATTCGTTTAATTAAATCTCATAAATTGACTATTATAGGCTCTTCACTCGTTTTGAGTTGAAATGTTGTAATCTTTGTTAAATCATTAACTAGTGTAGTGACTTTCAATTCCATTGTTAATTATATGTGTTCGTTAAAAAACAAAATGCTTAATGAAAACTTTCCTCATTGTACTGTTACAGTATTATATATAATTTTAGAACTCTCTCTACAAATGAGAGATAAGTATTGATGCGATACAATCTAAACTGTTAATCAATCACTCCTATTATTTTAGTTAAGCCGAACATCTTTTTATAATAACTTTCAATATTTAAACATATTATTAAAATTTTAAAAAAGCTCAAACATTGAACTGAACGAATAATCTAAGATAAAATCTACGAAAATAATACACAATTTTTATTATTTTCTCTTAGATAATGAAATTTAACTAAAATTAGATTAGTTTTAAAAAGTGTATATAAACCAACGTTTACCTCAGTCTAGTATCAATTTGTTTGACACAAGTGTTGTGACAAAATAAAATCATTTAAATAAGTTAAAGTATAACCATTTTATTTGACGAAACAAACAATGATATCTAGTGTGCCAATAGTTATTGTTGTGATCGCGTACTTAAACGCTGTTAACGCAGATTTAGTTAAAGGCGTACTTCTCGGGGCTATGATTGCGAAAAAACCACATCACGGAAAGATGATACTAATGCCTATTGAAATGTAAGTCATAGTAAATAATTTGGTTTATTAGCTAAGATTTAATAATTTAAAACTATATTTTCGATAAAATCTTATCGAATGTTTAGTTATGATTTAAAAGAAGAGTTAAAATGATCGAAATAAATGATCAAAATTCATACGAGATATATATAATACGGTAATTATTTAACTAAAAAATTTTATAATTACATTAATTACTAAATTTGTTTCAAAATTTTTAAATTATTTTATTATGAAATTTCTTATAACAAGTTTTTTTTATGATTTTAGTTTATTCTTTTGAATTTAATTATTTATTTAAAATTTTCATTTTAATGCATAAAAAGTCAAAGTAACGGAGGAAATGGTGAAGAAAGTAATGAACAAGAAAATCAAGGCGAAAATAGTTATGGTAATAGTAATGGACAAAATGGACAAATGAAATATAATGGCAGAAATAATAATAGACAACAGGGAATGGGAATGAAAGAGCCAGAAATGGTGATGAACATGATGGTTATGCCTGTGCCTGTCATGAATCAGGTCCATAAACCGGGACAACAGATGATGAACAACAATTTGAAAGGCAATTCAATGTATGGTCAAATGAATGGTCAAAAAAACGACAAACCAATGTATAACCAAATGAATAGCGATATGAAAAGCCAACCAATGAATGGACCACCAGTTTATAGAGAACGCAACCAACAAAATTCTCAAAGTTATAATCAACAACAGATGAATCAATACGAAAGTAGTAATGGCAATGAAAATGGAAACGACGAACAAAGCTATAATATGATGATGAACAGCCTCTCTGATGACGATATGCCTCTTATTAGCGATCGAAATCTTAGTAATGAGTCAAATATTTTTGAAAAGCATATTCGTTTGAGTAATAAAGAGAGAAATCGACATTTATATAAGAATGGACAAACTCGTAATAAGTTTGCTAAACATAAGCGTTTTAATGGCCAAAATCATAGGTTAACGGATAAAATGGACAATTTTTACCACATATAATAGCTATTAATTCTATAACTGAATAATATGTAATTATGATTAAATAATGTAACAAATTTTTTTGGTATTTTTAACATTGAATAAAGCAAAATATTGTTATATTTGAATGAGTATTTATTATTAATTGAGCGTATTTTTCACGTTGGATTTACAGAAAATGCTTAACTAAGAGTTAAGAAATTAACAATTTATATGAAATTTTACGTTTAACATAAACCTTTAATAATCTTTGCATATTACAGTATAAACTTTTAAGTTTTAATTTAATTTTCTAATTTAAATCCAAGGTTTGTTGGCTTCTCTTTTAAATCATAAGTATTTTGTATTTATTTTGAATTATACTTTTCTCTATTTCAAAGTTAATCAAAAAATTATTTTAACTTTAAAAACAAATAACACTATATAAACATTTTTTGCTTTCAAAATAATTTAAAAGCATTTAAAATTCTCAGTTTACACGGCTTTACTGATTATGGAATAATAAATCGATAATTCAAGCAAAATTAAGTATACAAGTAAATTGGTTGAACCTTTTATTTTTATTTCGCCCACTCGTGTTAATTATAGAGCTAATAATTTTTGTTAATTTTAACAATCATAGAGTTTCGATACTTTTTATTTATACTAATATTTTTGCTGAGACAATATCCTTATTTTGTTTACATTATGAAAGATTTTGATTAAATATCTACAGATGCACACAAGTAATTGCGTTAACATTTGGAAATAAAACTTTTATTTTTTGCCTATTATTTATTCTTGTTTCGAATGTAAATAAGACTTATGTTAGATATACCGTATAAAGTTGAAGCTAAGATATGATCGTATTACAGATGGAGGTTCAGACACCTTTCATTGCAATCCATTGCGTTAAATGGAAATTTTAAGATCAACATATAAAGTTATCATTATTTAGAAATTATTGTTTAGCGATAAAAATTATGTGCAGTCAAACATATATTTTAATAAATGTAAATATTATCGAAATGTCAAACGTAGTTCAGTATTATTTATCAACCGGTATTGCAAATTAAATATTGTAAATATACTTATTTGTTTAAAATGTAATCTAAATTCTATATCATGTTTGATAAAAAAAAACTTGGGTATAAAAACGCAAGTTATTAATGAAAATTTAATAAATGAAAATCGAAACCTATTCTGTAAAGTAAAAGAGTTTAGTTTTAATTCGAAATTATGGCAAACTTTAAAACAGTTTTCGCAATATTTCTTATATTTAGCTTATCTGTTGAATTATGCGTGAGTACACTCGTAAATAATAATCACATTAATATATTTAACAAAATAAATTACTGTTTTCTATGTTATTAATAGAGCGCATCGTTTCAAATCAAAATAATTCGAAAAGCGATTCAAAACGCTATCAGATTTGGACCACGAGTTATCGGCGAGAATGTAACGGGAAATACAGCTCTTCGAGTGTTACAGAATATTGACCGAACATTAAGTTATTTGGGAGTAAACCATTGGGTTTCTATGGAAGAGTTCGCAAACGCAGCGGTAAGGGTTGGGTTGAATCGACAGATCGGTATTGCTGTCTACCATGTCATGGATTGGCTTATTTAAATCAGAATTCAATCAATTAATATTTGCGTTTTTCCTGATTGAAGAAAGTTGTGTGGAATTTTAAAAAGTTATTTTATGCCATTATTGTAAAACAAACGCAAACAAATTAGAAATAAAATTTTATCAAATTAAACAAAATTAAATAAATTTCGTAAAAAACTTAATTGGCATATTTTCTTTGAACAGCATAAAAGTTTATGAATATTTTAAATTTTTAAACATAATTTGTAAATTTTTAACAATTAAAATTGTCATATTAAAATTTCAATAATATTTACTTTAAAAACGTAAACTTTTGTTTTTCCATTCAATTAATATGGCATTATTAGAGTTATAAATGTTCATTAATTTAATTTCCGTAAATGTAAAACCTGTTATCTTTTTCACATACCGTAATGTGTGGATATTTATTCCTTTACGTGTTGATATTAACATAACACTCACAAACCTCTCATAACATACTCATAATTAAGAGTTAAAATAGATTTTAAATTATTTTCGTTAAATATACTGTAGATGTAATACCGGATGTAATACCAATCAAATTAAACTTACAGTATTAGTCAATTGAAACAATAAAGGATGTGTTGGGACGGTTTGAATAAACATTAACAATTTTATACAATTAAAACACTTTTTTTAATATTAACATTTGTTTTATTATTTAAAAATAACTAATGGTAAAATATGATTAAGTCATAAATTAAAGAAATAATTCAATTTATCATTAACAATGTCTACATCTCTGAATTTTGTGTACCATAATTGAATTATCAAAGCTTGCATTAGTAACAGAGTAACCATAATCACATTTAATAATGCCATAGTTTGTTGAATTTGATAATATAAATTAAACAGTTAATTATCCCGGAAATAACTTATTTGATTAGTATTGAATGCATCGACAAATTTCAATAAATGTTTCAAGAAATCCATTTTTATCAATAATCATACCATCAGTCTCAGTCATTATGAATGGAATTTTTGGATTAATATGAATTGTTTTGACCACTTTTAATTGATACATTTGTTGGAATGCTAGTTATAAATAAAATTATTAAATTACATATGATTAATATTTTTAAAATTGTATTATACCGCAATAGCTGCAGGCTCACAGTAACGTCCATAAAACTGTTGACCATTTGTTCTTCTTAATTTGGTTTCAAAATTATATTTAAGGTTCTTTTTGACATAACTCTTAATAATCGGCAAGCCATTGAGACTGAAATTCTTCGCTTATATTGAACACTCTTGCAAATCTCGCATTAAATTAATTTTCGAATACAATATTTTAATAAACAAAATTTATTTAATTAAATTAGTTTATTTCATAGAAATAAAAATTATACTACCAGAAGTAATGTTAAAATGTTGAAAGTATTCATCAGATCTTGAATTATTCTTAATTACACGATAATCATATTTTGTTGACATCATTCGCTTAACCACATAATAACTAGTTAGCACTTATTGCCATTATTAATTATAATATATACTTAAAACCAATAAAAAAATAACCGAAACCTTAAAATAAATCTAATAATACAATATATTACAGTTATATATTGCACTGCTATGAACCAACTCTAAAGCAGAAATGACTGTTAACTATGCTTGTTCGCTAATATATACTGTATATAAAAACTGATTAAAAGTGACGAAAACGTTGCAATAACTTTAAAACGATTGGCTGCTTAATGCATAACGTAATGGTATTGACTGCGCAGTCGTGAGTAATATTGAAATAAAATATTGAACAATAAATTACGTTCACATATAATTTATTATTTTAAAATATATAACTTTGATTATTAATTGTTGCTTTATTTTATTAATCATATAGTTATTTATGTTAACAATTTAGTTAATTATATTAATTGTTGATTAATTTTGTTAATCATTAACTTAATTACGTTAATTGTTGTGTAGATTTACTTAATTGTTCTATATTTTTGTTATTCATTAAGTTAATTTCGTTAATTGTTGGGTTGTTTTACTTAATTGTTAGTTATCTTTGTTAATTTTTTGGTTGATTTACTAAATTATTCATTTGATTTTAATATTAATTAACTTAAATATGTAATATATAATCATATTTAATCATAATTAACTTTAAATTTAATAATTATTCATCATAGATAAAAAGTTATAATTGAATTTAAAGTCATTATTTATTGTAAATTATTTAAAATTTTTTAACGGTTTTTTAGTACAACGGTTTTTTTGTTTACATAATATCATAATATCATTAAATTATTAATTGATAATTATTATTATTGTTTAATTATGTCTAATAATAATTATTGGTATGAGTGGTATGAAGAATTTGTTGCAAAAATTGCAACTTTAATTATTCTTTAAATATCAATCAATTAAACAATTTTGTGATCAACATTTTAATTATATTGATAACACATATTTTGCTGGCACATTAAAATCGCTATATAAACATTAATTTTTAATTTATATTTTAATTTCAAATGTATTTACGGTGTGTTGTGGATGGAATATTATTTAGTGATTGCTTAAACAATGTTATAAGTAAGACCAAATTCGCATGTACGAAACCACTATTTAAAGATGGTAATTATTTCTTTCGAATTTTTATTCGAAGATATGGCCAATAGTGGCCAAAAAAATTGAAAGAATTAATCGCGCATGAAATGATTCATGCTTATTTAGAATTAATCGTTGGAGGTATATATTTGTTGTAATAGATTGTTTGTTCGAGAGCTTTAGAAAGCTTTCGAACCAAACGATCAAAAATTAGTTCAAAATAAAAAAGATTATATTCCATGACACAATTTTTACTTTACAAGGATTTACTATCACATTCAATGTTATGACTATAATTTATGAATAAATATGTATTGTTTTGTCAAACAAATAAAAATAAAATTTATAATTTACAAATTCTTTACAAAAATCAATGTCGAGTTTCTATTATATTCAAGTAATTATTTGTTCAAAAAATGCGTCAAAAATAATAAAATCAAAGTTTAATATTAATTATGAAAGAGATAATTTATAAAATTGTTATTTTCAATGTTAATAACAAAAACTAAACAAAAATTTTACATTGAAAATCTTAATATATAAAGATTTGAAATTTTAAAGATAATTTCAAAAGTTTTTAACTGTTAAGTTTTAGTTTTAAAGTTTATAAAAAGTTTTATCAGACATTATATTAAACTGTTTTAAGTGTTAAAAAATTTTGGTAAAAATATTTAATAAAATATTGAAACATAATGTTTGACTATTTGATTTAATTTTTTAGTTTTGTAATCTTATCACAGTCGGTTCGAAATCACATTTTGGTTATCACAGACGTATATCACAGTCGGTTCGAAATCACATTTTGGTTATCACAGACGTATATCACAGTCGGTTGAAATTACATTTTGGTTATCACAGACGTATATCACAGTCGGTTCGAAATCACATTTTGGTTATCACAGACGTATATCACAGTCGGTTG
>JAQGAW010002991.1:0-13584 GCA_034698025.1 Phthiracarus crinitus | reverse complement strand
TTTTAAACAATATTTAATCCATTTTTATCTTATTTTAATCATTATTTAATAGATTTTAAAGCCATTTTTGATTATTTCACACAAATTTTAGTCCTTTTTAGTAAATTATTTGTCAGTTTTAGACAGTTTTGTGACATATTTTTTTATCATTTTTGGCTCATTTTTCACATTTTGTGACGTTTATCACTTAAAAAAGACTGCTATCTTCAATAAAATAGACTCCTATTCCTTAATAAACATAGAGAAAAAACCCCTTAATAAATATAGAGACCGGTCTACATACAGACAGACATACAGACGGACATGTCAAATCCAATAGCTGACATTTTCTAAGTGAGCTAAAAATACTTTTAAAAAACGCAACAGTCAGATCAAACAGCTCGATATGCCAAGATTGAGCTGCAACTTTGTGAGATGAGCTGATATTTGCATCTCTAAAACTCTAATACACGAACAGAATTTCAGCTCGAGCTGCAGCTAGCTCAGTTCCAGCTCTCATCACTACTTTATTCCTTAAAATTATATTAGTATTATAAAATCGCTACTCGTTTGCGTCATGTTTATATCGCCTAATATTATTTAGTCATATACTCTAGTAATATAATTATTAAATTGATAGTGCCTTGAAATTGGAATAAAATGTTTTTTTAAAAGTAATTTTCGTTTAATATAAATTCCATCTTTTTACAGTATATATTCAGAAGAACTTTGTTTCGTCAAATAATAATTATTTCCATATTTGTTAGAGAATGTATTTTGACTCATATATCAATTATATAATTATAATGGTTTTGGTTATAATAGCAATTTATTTACACACGTTTTACAAAAACGTCAAAAACTATCCTTCAGGACCACTACCACTGCCATTAGTTGGAAATTTACTGAGTATTAATATTAAACTATTTTTTAGAAATTAATTTACTTTATTTTTCTCAATTAAAGTATTAATCTGGGAGAGAAAATTCAGTCCTTATATGGTAATTCATGAAAGTATTAAACCATACGGCAAAATAAGTACATTCTGGATTGGATCCACACCTGTAGTATTTATTCTTGACATTGAAATTGCGAAAAATGTTTTCAACAAACCAGAGTTCTGTGGAACACCTGGAAACACATTTACTTCCATTGAATTTAGGGATGATTTTAATTTACTTTTTCTAAAAAACTATGGCAACGATGTAAAAATAATACGTAAATTATTAATTGAGGCAATAAGGTATTTATAAACCTCTCACTCACTCACTCACTCACTCACTCACTCACTCACTCACTCACTAACTTTGTTTCTTTCTTATTAAATATATAGTTGAATCATTCTTTATTAATTAATTTTAGACTTTCGTTATCAAATAACAAAGTTAGTGCACTAATTCATGAAGTTATTAATGAATTTGTGAGTGAAATAAAAACAAGTGATGATAATCAACCCTTTTTGGCCAATAAACTAGCATATATTAACACAAGAATATCCGGAACACTTGCATTTGGACCGATATATAGTTTCTGTGATCCAAAATTGAAAACAATACACGATTGTTTAGGAGCTTTCGAAAATGAATTAATAAGAAATACATTAATATATTTATATCCATATGTTAAGTATTTCCTTCCAGTAAATAAATCAAACGTATCAAAACTGGAAGAACTCAATACGATTAATCACACGTGTTTTAATAATGGTATAAAACATTATCAAAATGGAATGTGTGACAACTTTTTGCATTCATTAATAACAACGAGAAACAAAATTTTAAATGAAGACAACAGTGATTATGATTTCTTATCCGACGATCAATTAAGATCTCATTTGCTCGTAATGTTTCTTGGTTTGTAAATTATTAACGCAAATATATATTTGTTAATTAGTTAAAAATTTAGTTTACTAAAATTTGAAAATTTATATAATTATTTTCTCGGTAATTAACAAAAATTTTCTTAATTAAGCATCAGCTGATTCGTCTAGTATAACAGTGAAATGGATGATGTTATTTATGTGTCATTTTCCAAATATTCAAATGAAATTAAGAGAAGAAATTGAGAACAACATCGGTATCGTTATTTTAAATCGTTTAATTATTATTACAATAAAGTGAATTTGTTTGAAAAAACTACTTTCTAGGTTTGAAAAAACCAGAGTTTTCCGATAGAAATAAATTTCATTATTTCAATGCTTTCATTCTGGAAGTGTTAAGATTTCGACCATTAGCACCATTTGGATTTGTTCACAAAACTACGGCAAATGTCAATATTTGTATATATTTTTAAAAACATACATTTTTATTAAATTAAAATCCTTCTAATATTTAGTAGAATATTCGTTACCGAAAGATACGTTAGTAATTCCAAATCTTTACTCGATTTGTAATGATCCCAACTATTGGTCAGAACCGGAAAAATTTATTCCAGAAAGATTTCTCGACACAAATGGTTTATTAATACCCAAACGATTTCCAGCACTGGTAACATTCAGTTTTGGGAAACGAATGTGTGTCGGAGAAAGAATGGCAATTGAAATGATTTTTGTTGAATTGGTTTGCTTATTGCAAGAGACAGATGGATATGAGTTTGTATTAGCAGATGGACCACAAAATGATGATTTCGATTATAGTCTTCACGGCAATCCTAAAAATTATAAAATAAAGCTCCAAAAATTTACCTAATTATTATAAAATAAAATTTAAATGGATTGGATTAATGATGTGGTAAATTGTGTATACATTGTCCAGTGTTTCAATAAGTTTTTATAAAGATTGCATGTTTCTGTACATCATATGTAATAACAAAAATAAAGATTTTCAAACTGATTCTAATAAAGAAATTTTTCATGTGATTAAAATAGAAGTACGATTGTTGAATAAAATTTTAATTGAAACGCACACAATAATGAGTGATATTAAACTGAAAGTGTATGCATCGGGCGGACGGACAATGGAAATTAAAATAGTTTCGCTTTCAATGTATGATAATTAAAGTATTGCGAATTAATTTTTATCATAAGCTTTAAATTTTAAAGCGTTGGCTTAATGTCAATGTTATAAAAAGATTTATAAACTTTTTCTCTTGAATGCCTGATGTGAAGGCACTTTTGTCTTATATTGTAATGCTATTTATATATATCATTACAATATGAATAAATAGTATGAATAATTAGTACAGAACTTGAAAAGTTCGCACATGAATATTACACTTTCAAGTGAGCGAAAAGACTAAACAAATTCTCATTTTTTAATGTGCATTAATTTTGAAGCAATTATAGCTTGAAGTTTTTGAAAATATGCTTCAGATCATTATTAATAAATATATTTTATTTTATGTTAATAATAGAAAATTACAAACTAATTTAAATCTAGTGTTTTTATAAAACATAAAAAACAATGTTTGATTTATAAAAACAACATTTTGTAAAATAATACTATAAACAATGAAGAATAACGAATACAGTATTTAAAATGAATATTTTGGAAAACTGGTGGACTATTAAATCAAAATCATGTTCAGTGGAAGAGTTGGAAGAAATTTTGGATAATGACTATAATGAAAATAAAGTATTAATTCCTTTCGATAAAGTTTATGAATGAATATATATTAGTGATGGGTTTTATTAAATTAATGCTTAAATAATTAGTAAGTTATTAAAGTAAATTATTCATAAAAATTTAAATTAGAAAATCTTCTGTTAGTTCGGATAATATTAGACAATTAAAAAATCACTGATGTATTGAACGCATCGCATGGAAGCGATGAATCACTTAATCTCGTGAATTCAAGTAAAGAATATAATGACAAATTTGGGATCAAATTTTATGGTATTAAATAGTGTTGTTTTGATTTTTGAAAATCAAAATTAAAATTAAAATGAAAAGTTTGACTAAAATCAAAATCAAAATACAATCAAATTAGAAAAACCTTCAGAAAATACAATCAAAATACAATTAAAATGAAAAAAATTTTGAAAAATCAAAATCAAATTAAAAATAACAAATAATTTTGATTTTAATTTTGATTTTTGTCAGAAAATCAAAATCAAAATACGAAATCAAAATAATAATTTTGAAAAAAATCAAAATCGAAATACAATCAAAATTAAAATTCGTCAAAACTCAAAATCAAAATACAATAAAAATAGAAAATTTGACCAAAAACATTTTGACCTATAAAATAGCATTAATATCTATTAAATTATGATAAAAATTATAATATAATACAAAGTGAGCTCATTATGTATGTTCATACTCTTTCTTGTTTGTATACTTATTTCTTTATTCTAATAAACATATGTTTTAATTTGATCTAAAGTGAGCCTAATTTTAATGTTCATTCTTGTTTTTCCTTCAAATTAACATAACCGAATTTTTGAATTGTTAAATGTGGAAGTAATGTGGTTTTGTACCAACAAACGTCGGGTTTACCAAAGTAAACCGCCGAACTGAAGACTTGTGGTGATAAGTTTGTGTAAATTATACGTACAGGTCTATGTGTTATGAGCCTAAAATTGTTAATTTTGGATCATTACTAGTTAAGCTACTTATAACTCATTTTTGGGCCTTTTTTATAATCCTTTAATTAATACATAGAATGCGGACACGAGGAGTGACAGACAGTCTGACAGAGAGACAGGAATGGTCAAATCTATAAGCACGCCTTTTTTTAAAAAAAAGTGAGCTAAAAATATACTTTCATTATCTATTTTTTAAAATGTAAAATAAATGATATTTTATGATTAATTTCAAATAAAACAAAACTAGTTTTCGTCAAATGAAATAGATGCAAAATAAGAAATTTTATACACTTTAATTCCAACATAAATTTTATTGTGAACATTAAAAGAATGTAATCAATATTTTAAAACAAAGTTGAATTAAATGCAATCTAATTATAATTTACAAATTTATAGATAATTTTAAAATTTCTGCTTTTGTTTGAAAACAATAATACCAATAATCCAAATCTGAATGGATTTTGTATGTAGTATTAATTAGTTTAATAGTTTGAAAATGAATACGTGAAATAAAATGTAAAAGACTGTTTAATTAACATTTATTTTTGAAATTTATACCAAAAAAAGTAATAAAAGTAAAATCACTTTTTCAAATTTATATTAAAATTTAATCCGAATCCAAACGAAAAGTTAAATTACTATATCAATTCATTAAATTAAAAGCTTTCCTAACTCGACACAACATAAAAACAGATTTTTGCAAATAGAAATTTTGCATAATTTTAAATTTTATTAGTTAAATTATTTAAAGAATTAAAAGTGTTATATAGGACAAAGTAATGATTAAAGAATATAAAAAAATTCAAAAATAAAGTTATGATTAAATGTTTTTTTATTATTAAGTCTATATATGAAACTAATTAATTTGAATCAACAATTTTTACGTAATCGATACTTAAAATGTACTAGATTTAATTTTAATTATAAACATATTATAGAAAATTTGTAAATTATTGAAAAAAATTAAAAAAATTAAATTAAACTTCTAGACCATTCGCGTCCATATACTTAACATTTAAATATTTATATCAATTATGATAAAAATTCTTAAATATAATTTACAGTTAAAAATTTTATAAATAATTTTAAATTTATTTTGTTTATAATAAAAAATTCATTTAATTTTAATTTATACTAACAATTCAAAATCAAAAGATTAAATTCGCATGTTAATACACATAATAAGTGTCTTAAAATTATAATTTTTCAGCTTTAAAATAAGCCCCCTATTTGTATTATTGTAGTGGCATAGCCGTCAGTAGTGGCATAGCCATAGGCATTGGCATAGCCATAGGTCGTGGCATAGCCATTGGTAGGGGCATAGCCATAGGAAGTGGCATGGCCATAGGTCGTGGTATAGCTATAGGTCGTTAGTTCGTGGCATAGCCATAAGTCGTGGCATAGCCATATGTAGTGGCATAGCCATAGGAAGTGGCATGGCCATAGGTCGTGGCATAGCCATAGGTCGTGGCATAGCCATAGGTAGTGGCATAGCCATGAGTAGTGGCATAGCCATAGGTAGTGGCATAGCCATAGGAAGTAGCATAGCCATAGGTAGTGGCATAGCCATAGGTAGTGGCATAGCCGTCAGTAAATTCCCTTAATTAACTTAAAGATCACTTAATAAATATAAAGATCAAAATCCCTTTATTAAAATAAATATCCGTTAATAAATATAAAGAATCGGTAAAATCCCTTTATTAATATAAAGATAAAATCCCTTAATTAATATAAACAATTTTAATATACATGTTTATTACTATGGTCGAGCTAGTGTGTCTACAAATAGACCGACGGACTGACGGAGAATCCCGAATCCATATATCTGTCAAGTCAGATAAAAAATTAACTTGTATTATCTTTGTTTGGATCATTTAAAAAATATAGATAAATCAATAAATGATGCAATAGTATAAAATTTTTGTTATTATAAAATAAATAATTGTTTTAAGATGTTAAGTCGCAAATTGTTTTTTGTCTAATTTTGTACTCAAGATTCATAAAATATTTTAATACCCGATAAAAGTGCCCATCATTTATATATACACGAAACAAGAGTTTAATAAGATTTAATAATAATTTAAGAGATCAAATATAGTAATCATTAATTTCAACGGAACACTTGTTTAGCGATTTTCAGTCATAACAAGATTCACGTCTGCATTCATCGAAACAGCGATCGTTTCCTTGTGCTTACACCCCTCGTTCGGCTAAACTTCACGTTAACACTTGAACGGCACACATCATATAAATATATATATATTGTTAGGTCCATTTTATATTTGTTTAACTTTACTTTTATAATTATGATTCTAATTTAATTTAGATTTTTATTCATAATATGCAGTTTCTTGTTATTTCTGGTTTAATTTTTCTTAAATGTAAAATATTTATTTTAAAATTTTGCTTAATAATTTACATAAATTTAAATTACCAACATAAATTAAGAATATTTGTTAACGAATTGATAATTATAAGCCTTAGAAAAGTCTTAAAAAATAAAATCACGATGTGATTTCTCAACGTTGTAAATTAACTAAAAAAACTAAGAAATTTTTAAAATGTATTCAACCAACTAAATAAATTTTAGCAAATTAATATTTAACTCTAGCGGATGTTTAGTACTACATAAGACTAGGCTTTGGGAGAAAGTACGTTTTAAAATATCTAAATTTGAGGATTATTTAGCAATAGATGTTAAATGCTTAAAAAATAAAGGATTTCCAAAATATTTACGTAATAAACCTATTGATTACGTATTGCATGCTTATAAATATGATAAATATTGAAGCCTAAAGTTATAAAAAGTAAGTGTTATCAAATGCAAGACAAAGTTTTTATATTTAAAAAACGTTTAATTTTAATAAAACTTAGTTTTTTTTACCAAATGAATCATAAGCTTCTATTATATACGATCAAACTTTGTTTCAAATACTTCAAGTTAGGGTATGATTGTCAGAAACTTAAAAAATGATGGTTTTAAAATCTAAGTTGGTTTTATTTCATAATTAAAGAAAACAAAAATAAAATAGATATAAGTATGATAATTTACTAAATACGACTTATTAGAAATAAAATATTAACTGTTTTAATATCACAATTTAAATTGTTGTGACCTGTAGTCACACCTAAAAGTGACTTATGTTTGAAACGTTAATAAAACGTATTAATAATACATTATAAGCAAAAAATGCATATAACAAACTGCTATGATTTGTACGCTTAAGGGTTAACATTAAAACATAATTCTATCCTTTTTAATACTAAAATATATAATAAAACAGCGTGTTTTTGAGCCATATTGGCTAACATTAACTGAATTATATTTAAATGTGAAACCACTATTAACAGATTATTATTATTATTATTATTATTATATTATCGAATTGAAAACGAATTTAAATAAATGAATAATTGGTCGAAAATATCGAAAAAATAAACTCAATTTTTGGCGCAGTCATAAGTAAATAAAGATCGGTAAAGTGACGACTGAAACAACAAATTGGACGACATTTAGTATTAATTTAAGATAATTTTAAGTTAAGATATAATAGATTTAATTTAATATTAATTAGAATTATTATAATTAAGGTTTAATTTAATTTAAATTAAAATAATATTAAGCTAATAGTTATCAATATTTAATTCGAAAAAAATATCAAAAAGGGAATCAAATAATTGAAGACAAAATCAATTCAAAGTTAAATCAAATCATTTAATAATTAATAGAGATTTGAACAGATTTTTTCAACGCATGATATTTTTTGCTAAATATTGAGATAATTAAAAGTAAATTAAGTTTGCAATACAACGCATACTATTGGACTTAAAATTGAGACTCATTTGAAATTTAAGAGAAATTTATTTCAAATAATTGAAACAACGGAAACAAATTGAAACTGAAATTAACAGTAAATGATTGATTTGAAAATCACTATTAACTGATGAATAAAACAATTGTTTAGAAATCTTTGCATGCGATATTAAACAAATATTATACCACATAAATGTGATGCCAGTTATAACTGATGCCGCTATATCTGCGATGAATTAATTGTAATTTAGACTTATTTAGACAAAGAATTAGGTTATATTAAGTTAATTTTTTATCTGTGTTGTTGTGTTGTTAATTAGAAATAAGTATTAGTTTATAAATAGAAATAAATTCAGAATATAAGTCAAGCTACTTTGTAAAAACGGGCGAACAGAGCCGGCAACAACCGATACATGCGGTCAAACGAGACATCGATTATAAAATATTGAACACATTGATTTACCCGATAATACAGTTATTGGTGCTAATACTACAGAAATAGACACTATCAGCGAATCAAATTGCGAAAAAATGGCACCAAAGAATCCAAAGTTAAGGTTATTTGAACGGAACAGATAAATCAATTGATATTAAAAACTGGTTACCATTTTTCGAGTTTGCATTTATCGATAAAACTCCTGAACAAAAGATCATAAAGCTTTATGAATATCTCGATGGCCAAGCATTAACTTGGCTAAGCTATTGATTAAAGAAGTGGTTACATGGAATTAAATTAAAGACGCATTCATTACACGTTTTAACAAGCAACTGGTTTCGCCATTAATATCAGCAAAACATAGAAAATTGAAAAGAGAGGAAACCGTGCTTAACAATTTCGATGATAAATTACAATTATTAGAGCAAAAGGGTCTTAAATTAGTGCTAATGATCGATGATCTGACTGATGGGTTACCATTACATTTAAAAACAGTATTATATGCAGCAAAGGTTACTGATGTGCAGCAATGGCTAAGAGTTTCCTCGAGAGCTGAATCTGATAATCAACACAATCAACCAAAGCAAACATATAATACTGATAGGAAGAATCAAACAAACACATGTACTATCGAACATTGCGATAATCATATTAAAACGAATCACAACAAAATCAAGCAAATGAAAACAAGGACAGAAAGCGACCAGCAAATCCATGTTTCATATGCAAAAAGAAAGGAATAGCGAATGCATACCACTGGACTAACGAGTGGAAAGGCAATCATCCGAATTATTCAAAGAATACAAAACCACAAGAATCAGAATCGAATAGTAATACCTAACCAAAGCACGAAACAGCAAATATTGCATTATGTTTAGTGAATAACGATTCAAACATTTTACAAAAGAAAATGATTCAACAACTAATATCGAGATCAGTTATGATTAACAATACTGCAAACGAAAAGATCATTGATACAGCATCAACAATAAACTTAATAAGTTTAGAAACAGCTATCGAATTCAAATTATATTTTGATACTGGAAATTCAATAAATATTGAAACTTCTAATGGATTATGTAAATCTATTGGAACTGCTTTATTAGACATAACAATTAAATAAATTACAAAACAAATAACAGTAACTGTTTTGAAATATTTTGCTTTTAAGATGCAGTTAGGCGTAAATATTGGTAAATCATTTCCTATTACCAATAAATCAGTAGATATTTTAGAAAATCAAACTCAAAGCTCAACTGTTGAACAGCTATATAAACCAAACAAATCATCATTTGATAACAATGTATGCTATTTTTGCAATTTCGAAAACAACATTAACATCAGTTTTTAGTAAAACTAAACAGAATAGTAAAGCTAAAGCAATCAAGTCTTGAAATCGAGTTTTAAAGAGTATTCTAAAGAATTTTGTAAACCACCTTTTCCTTTTAGCCCTAAACCTAGACCTGAAACAACACTAGTTTAATCACAAAAAAATTCATTTTCCCATCATCTGAATAGCGTTCTTTTTAAAAAATCGAAATTGTTTTACAAAAAATTAGCCGAAAATTATTTTTATTTACAAAATTATTAATTTTTATTTAAATCAATAACTAAATATTATTTCGCTTTTTTGTATAACATTTAATACTCTTATCCTGTATAGTTTGTTTTATGGTATGTTTATATTGAATCAGGCATAAGTTACGCTAATGTTAATATTTTCCCCTAATTAAGCCCACCAATTAGAATCGTTTCCGAAAAATTTTTTACTATGTAAATAATTAGATAGAATCGTGGCAGAAAATTTTTTGCCTATGCGCCATCTGTGAGCTGACTTCAGTGCATTACTTAAAAACTCTGCCACAAGTACTTAATGTGGAAGTTTGAGAACGATTCCACTGGAGGGTTAAAAAGACTACTTTGCTTCATATGTTTTTATTGATGAAAACTGATTTTGTATTAAATATAATATTGAAATGTCATGCGAACATCATTCTTATTAGATGTATATTTACTAATTTACTTATTTTCTTTTAAACAAAATTTGATTTACTTTTATCCTATTTTTATTATTATTTAATAAATTTTAAAGACATTGTTGATTATTTTAATCAAATTTTAGTAAATATTTAGTTTATTAGTTGTCATTATTAGACAATTTTTGGCTCGTTTTTTAAATTTTTTACCATGTTTTGACACTTTTCAAAAACAAATCTCCTATCTTAAAAAAATCCAATTTTCAAAATTCCCTTTATTAATTTAAAAACAAGATCGAAACGGTCGTATTATCTGACTTTTTATATTTAAATTAAGGTTATTTTTGGTCTCTCGCTCTTTTCTATCGCTTCCTCCAATTATTTTCGTTATGTGTTGTTAATTTATATTAAATGATTATATTTTAAAGTGTCGTAAATAATATACTTGTTAATTTAATGCGGCATATGCCATACAGAAATTACGAGTATTACAATCTTATTCTTTTTAATTTAAATATATAACTGTAAAAATTTAATTAACACTGAATATGCCGCAATTTTATATTAATATTGTTTTATGTTTGGTAATTGTCTTTCCTATCTCTCGCTTCTATTAATAACGTTATGTTTTCTAACTTTGAAATTTATTTCTAAACATTTTCGTTATTTTGTAAGTAATATGGTTGTTAATTTAAATTGGAATATGACACTCTATAATGTTGAATTTTTCGTTCTTATTCATTTCAATTTAAATTATTCGTTATAAAAATTTTATTATAACGGAATATGCCACTCCAAATAACGGGTTATGACACTCCAATAAAATTTAATATGCCACAGTTTAATCAGTTTTAATTCGACTTTTAGCACTGCTAACAGATATTCCTTCATAAAATAACAAATTATTTCACAATATAACGTAACATGCTTCAGTTTAATCGGGTTTAATGGTTACAGATATTTCTTCATAATAGAACGATATATGCCACAATATTTTTATTTGTATACAATTTTTTAAATATTTTCCAGAATATTTTGCTTTTCATCAATGAATTTTTTTCATTTTTATCGATTTATTTCATTTAAAAAACATTTTAATAATTGGAGTCTTTTTTGAAAAAAAATCCGTTAAGAAAAATCACAAAAATAATTACAAAAGTTCACAATAAATGTTTCGCTATGTTTTACCATTAGTTAAACAGGAAAAATTTATAAAAACATATACATTGTTAGCTCAATATTTATGTTCATACTATTTCATAATATTAAGTAAATTTAAAACTGTAGTTAAATAAATATTATCAGAATTTAATTATTAGTTAAATATATAGATAATAAATTGGTTTAAAAATTCAAAATAATTATTTTGCTTCACTTTTCTAAGATTTTTTAATTAAATTGATATTAAAATTTATAATAGTCTAAAATCACTAATAATGGTCTTGAAATAAAAATACTAATGATGGGGTTTTTAATCCTATATCATAATAGAATATTTTTTAAAACAAATTATATTCTTCTTTTTTGAAAAAAACAAATTACAGAAGTAATTAATATATTTAATTGAAATTTATCATTTTTATCTACTCTTATATGTAGTATTATTTCCATATTACTTTTTGAATTTAAATTGCTTTTCAATATTGATTTTCACTTTAATTTTTATTTCAATTTATTACTATTATTTTTATTTTGAATTCTAATACCCTTCAATTTCGATTTTTAATTCAATTGTATTTCCATTTCAATATTAAAAGTGTGTATTATTTGCAAGGCATTTTATTTTATGTTATTCTAAATCCAAGTGGAATTATATGTTTAATATCAATTTTAATATTAAACAAGATCGATACGGGTATAATATATGACTTAATATTTAAGTTAAGATAGTTTTTGGTCGGTTTATTTTCTCGAACTTTCGATAACAATTCATGCATTAATTTTTGTTTATTTATATTTAAATCATTATAAATTAATGTTTTATAAGTAATTTTGTTGATTATTTAATTCGCATATGCCACACAGAATTCGGAATATAACAATCTTTTTCTTTTTAATTTAAAGCATTGCCTAAAATATTTATTAAAGCGGAATAATCCACGATAAAGCGAAATATGCCCAATTATTAACGATTAACACCTTTTAGACCTCAAAGTAAAACTTTTGTAGAAGTAAAGTTTGTATTTTCCGGATTAAACCAAAACCCTTGTTGCTTGAACTTTAAAAGTCCAACTTATCTGCGATGTAAGAATTTATATATTTAATATCATTGCCTCACTAGTATATCACCACTGGTACTAATAAGTTAGATAATTATTATAAAATATTGTCCTGCCTATTAAATAAAAAATTCAACCAAAAATTATTTTATGCTCAAAAATTAAATGTAGTTGGTTTAACTATAGACTGAATTGGATAAAAAAGATTTAATCACAATTAAAAAAATTAAAATTTTATAAAAATCTATCAAAAAATTTGATTATTATTTATTTTTATTTAAAAGTAAAATGAATTTATTAATTAGGAAAAAAAATTTTATTTCAAGATTTAATAAGCACGGATTAAAAAATTAATATGCCAAAAAATTAAATAAACAAACAAACAAATTATTCATGTTCAAAATAAAAATTATTTTGTGAAATTTAAATTAAATATTATTATTTCTGAAATTAATAAATACGCAATAGATATTAAAACAAGGCCGGAACAGTAATAATATCTGACTTGAGAGTTAAAAATGGTTTTATTTTCATTGTAAATTTCGAAAAATATAGATATAATACATAAAATAATCAATACATTAAAATAAGATTTAAAATATGTTAACAATATCTATGGTAAGAAATTTGGATCT
>JAQGAW010002990.1:0-13585 GCA_034698025.1 Phthiracarus crinitus | reverse complement strand
GGCTATCAATGGTAATCAAATTTTTAGTATTTTTAGTCACAAAATTACTAAGTCTATTAGAATGATGTGAATTATTAAATATCGAGAGTTTTGGCTCGATTTCGTCGTGAAAAAATGGTTTAATATTCGAATTAAAAATTACGCTTACTGTAACCTAACCTGCCGTATCCGACCACACCCGGCACCGGTACCCGATCCGACCCACCTGGACCCCTTCCCAACCCACCTGAACCCAACTCCGATCCAATCCCGTCCTAATCCAGACCCAGCCGGAGCGCATCCCAACCCAACCAGATCCAACCCCTATCATACCCGAAAAACCCAGTCCCCAAATAAACCCATATCATCGGCACATACTAATACTGACTCCGGACATAATTATGAGAATTTTGTAAAATTATCTTAATATGGCCTAAAAATGCAAAAAAAACAAAGAATGTACCGAATTTTATAATTAAATATATCATAAATGGAACCAAATGCGGGGTTAGGCTCAGATTTAAATACTCTTCGGGTTACCGTTAGGATCTCTATACTAAACCTTATTATCGTTGAGACGAGTTTGTGTTTCAAACACAAGCGCTATTTGTTGTCTCACGATAAACAAAGGTATGTGTGTGTCCACCGGTTAAAAATTTGCTAACAGATATATTACTCGAAATTCTCTTATTATACCTGTCCGTTGGGTTCCATCTTCAATCGAATTCAACCGAACGATAAGGCTTGTGAATAAATCGTTTGAATACAATAAAAGTAATTTTTCATAAAATGTTGCGATACTGGACACACAGTACCGCCGATTCTAACTAATATCTGATAACAAGATGTCTTAAACGTTGAATTACGCTAAGATATAATATTAAAGGCCACTTCAATCTGTGATAAGTCATAAAACTCTTTAATGAGTAATGTCGCGAAAATCGTTAGAAAAAAATGATCAAATCGTTAGAAAAATCGTTTGAAATTTTTTTTTCAAAACAGCATTATTTACTTAATCTGGTGTAGGGTTTTAATTAAAAAATTTTCAAAATTCTGGAATATATAAAATTTTTTTGATTTTCTTATTTATAAATTTTTTTAGTAAAAGGTTTTTTATATAATTTTTACTATTTAACCTCAAAATACGCCCCCTACAAAAATTCGTCGGAATTAAAAGACAATTTATTTATTTTTTATATGACAATTTTTCAAAAAACTTTCAATCGTTTAAAATAAAATAAAATCGTTAGAAATAAATAAAATCGTTAGAAACTAAAATTAAATTTAGCTTTTTTACGTTATATAAGTTATAAATCATCTATATTTATTATTCCCGTGCAATTTTGATTCGTTTTAAAGAATCGTTAATTAAAGAATCGCCCTATTAATGAGTTGAATCATGTCATGTCTTCCTTCACTGTGAGTTGATTTAAGATTTGAAGGAGATATGAATGGTTTGATGACACCAATAGATGAATCTGTATTTGTGATCAGCGCTCAATTTATGACGAATTTAGGCTTTTGTTGAGTTGTGTTTGAATTGATAGACTGCTTTAGTTGTTGTGAATGATCGCGGAATAGAGAAATACTTAGTATAAAAAGCGCTTTTGTTTTGTAAGTTTATAGATATTGGAAAGACTTGCTTGATATTGATGCCTAACTTTATGTCATATTTGCTGTTAATATAGTGATTGTCATGTTAACGCTGCCGATTGTATGACAATTACCAGAGACTGTTGACAATGGAAGACATTTTATTGTGTTAAGCGATAGATTTAAGCGCTTAATAGTTTGATTATTGATGAAGTTTAACAGTAGCGCCAGTATTTATGAAAGCTCTCATGCATTGACAGTTACAAATGACTTCCAATGTGATGAAATCTTTTAGTGATGTCGAGTTGTGTGCAGCGCTACTAATATCGAGTTTACTAATTTGTTGTGATTGTGTTTACTATTAAACGAATAAAGCGCTTTGTTTATGACATTATTTGTTTCAATGATTGTTATATTCGCTTCTTCGTCCGATGAGTCTTTGCCTGTGTTTGTGTGAGTATGAGCTGAAATTATTTTTCTTGATTTGTATGTTGTGTCGACACTCTGAATGCCAGTTGAAGTTGACTTCGCCTTTCTTTTCACATATCTTGCATGCGTACGAAGGTTTCCTTTAGAGCTGCTTTTGTGTGATTTACGGCTATTTGATTGTTGAGGCAAATTGGACTAAAGTGCTTTAGAATATTGTGGTTTATTAGAGAATAGTATTTATGCGTTCAATTGTGTGTAGTTTTCGCTCGATGGCGCCACTTTTAATCACTCGGAATGAGTCTTGACTCTTGACGCGATAAGAATTGTTTTCAAAGCTAACAGTAAACCATCAATCAATTCTGCAACTTAGAGCTCATCGTTGAGTTTCGTTCGGTCCAATATTTCCATCTTTGATTCAAAATAATCGCTTACATCTTGTTTTAATTTGATTTGACGAACAGCAATATTCGGTGATTCGATAACTTTGTCAAAACGTTACACAAAATGTTCTATAAACACCTCTAACGAAATGGTAGATATTTTTGGTCTAATTTGTAAACCAAAGAATGCCCAAGCCTTGCCTTTCAAACGCGTACTAATCAATTTGATTTTTGCTGCGTATTTTGTAAAAGCGACTGGCATGTAGAGGTTGGCGGCATTAAAGGACTCCTGAGCTGTAGGAACTCATGTGCAATCAAATTTGATTACGTCGAGTTTTGTTGTTGCCATAATTGAGTCTTGAAGCGCTTTTTATTCTAAATTTAGATTAACTTTTGTTGAGTTTGTGATTGTCTTTGGCTGTGGAAGCTTTGAAAAGAATGGAAGTGTTATAATTGTATTGAGGTCTTCAACGATAGAGCTATACGCGAATGTGTTTGATTGTTGCCCACTCTTCTTCAGTGTCTTCGTTATAATTGATTTTCGGTAAATTTCGAAACCAATTAGACATTCGCTGACGAAGCGTTGATTGAAAATAAATATTTATTAAAAGCGCTTTGAAAATCATTGATTGTTGTTGATTGCAGTTACAGAAATCCTGCTGATTGCGCCATGTGTTGCGATACTGGACAGTACCGCCGATTTTAACTAATATCTGATAACATTATGTCTTAAACGTTGAATTACGCTAAGATATAATATTAAATGTCACTGACCAATAACAATAACGACTTTTATTATGTTAAATACTATAATGCGCTTTAATAGTAATTGTGTGTTTAGATTGAGAGTCAAAAACGAAAGTGGTAATAGCTTTAATATAATTAGGAAAACGTGGAAATTTAACACAAAACATGAATAGTTTACATTAATAACAATTAAAGCTGTTTACAGGTCGGTTAAACCGTCGGTTACTCGGGTATGAATCGTAGATTTTCATGATGTATTTCGGTTCGGTTATTACAAACATAGTGTATAAAAAACCGAGGTAAAACCGAAAAATCCGAAATTAAAGATAATTTCTGTTTTTCTGAATTATAAACTGGAATTCTTTCTAATTGTCTCGTCAAAAATTAATTTTGTATGTAATTTTAACATTTTACACTTAATTAAAACGCATTAAAGTTAGAATTAGCAAACTGCAAATATTAGTAATCTAAGTTTTATACGATTAGAACTCATTGAATTTTTTTTATAATTCTTAATCGGGTTTTCAGGTTAACCGTCGGTTTGGTTCGGTTAGGTTAGGTTGCTATACGTCAAATCTCGGGTCGGGTCGGTTAAAATATTTTTAATCTCGGTTTGTCTCGGGTTCCAATTTTTCTACCCGTAAACAGCTTTAATAACAATGTCTAATAATATGTGAAATGTAAACTATTAGTAATAATAAAGTAATCTAAATATATGCATGAAGTGTGAATAGTATTAGGGAAAAATGGAATTTAAATAAAATAGAAAATAAAATAATAGAAATCAGCGCAGAAATATAGGGTTCACAACAAAATACTAACGAAAACGTTTCCAAATTATAAGAAAGTTTATCAAAAATAGTTATTAATAAAAATATTATAAAGTTTTATAAAATAGTTTTATTATATAAAGAGATCGGGTTAAGGCACGATCGCTTAAAATAAAATAAAATAAAATCCGAAATAAGGTAAAATAATTGTGTATTCCCTTTATATAGGCGTCAAATGTATATCGAAATGCATTTGAGATTTGCTGATCCAAATAACAGGATTGTACTGAAATGAGGATTAGCAAAACTTCAGTGTCGATATGTCTCGTTCCATAAACACGTTTGGTAATAGCTCTGTATTTTTTTAATCTGAAAAAGATCATTTTACTTAAAATTATAAATTTTAGTATTGGTTTTTATATTTAACTAGCAATAAAGCCCTCTTTTGGCGGGGAAAAGTGTAAATTAGTTAATAATAATATTTTTTGAAAGATAAACCTTCAGATTGCAACCCAAACATACATTAATGAACACAACAAAAAACATTCCCGAAAAAAACCTTAAATTTATTTACCCCATCTTAAATATTCTACACTATTTCGGCCTAACTGACCAACCCAGACTCCACCCTTCATACCCGACCAATCGTCCCACCCGACCCCATCTCTTCACATCCCACCCAACCCAACCCAACCCAACCCAACCCAACCCAACCCAACCCAACCCAACCCAACCCAACCCAACCCCATCCCATCCCACCAGGTGTCGAGGGGGTGAGGCTCTCAGGGGAGGAGCTTATAAAGGTATAAACAAACAAACAAACAAACTTTGAGACTAATATAATAAGATTTTTATAATATAATTCTTTGAGAGAAGAAAGATTTTTAATGCATTTATTTTAGGTTTTAATTAACCATAATTCGTATTTAAATTATTTTGGAATTTAAGTTTCTATTGAATTTTTCTAACGATTTTGGAACTTTTATTTAACGATTAATAAACGATTTGACATGCTTTTTTCTAACGTTATTCAAGCGCCAAACTGCAGTTTTTTAACTAAATTCTATTTATTCCACAAAAATGATTTTGACGTTTATATAATTCTTATATTATTCAAGTATTTTTAAAATTAATTTTTAGCTCACTTTGTCCAAAGGAGCTATTGGATTTGATATGTCTGTCCGTATGGGCGCAGTCTTTATATTTATTAAGGGATTTTTTCTTTATATTTATTAAGGGTTTAAACGTTTCTTTATATTTATTAAGTGATTTCTGATTTAAGGCCAAACAATGTGCTTAAAAGGAACTAAAATTTGCTTAATATGTGTTAAAAATGGCTTTTAATATGACCAAAAAATGGATAAAAATGAGTTTTGAGTCTAAAAATGGGTAAAAGATGTTTTTAAAAAAACAAAAGTAGACTAATGTTCTAAAAACACATTAAAAATAGCTTTAAAATAATAATTTCGATGAAAATAACATTGTTTATACTAATTTGGGTAATTATAAACAGCACGAAAACATTATTCACTAAAACATTATATAAAACTTTTGACACGTATTTATTTTTTAATGTCCGAGAACTATAATTTTGATGTTGACTCGGCGAAAGCTAAAACACAACTGAATCAAAATTTTTAATACATTCACTGAAGTGCTATTTACAACAATGTATTATAAAGCTATAATTTTTTTCAACGAAACAATATACAGTAATAATACTAAAGACTTACAAAATTAAAATAACATATAGTTGACCAACATTGTAATTAATATTTAAAATGTCAAAAATATTTAAAGAATTTTTGATTAAACTAATGAAATAAATCAGAATATACAACAAAATTGAGCTCATTATAAATGTTCATTTTCTTTCTTGTTTTTATTAAGATTAGTAAAAGTCCTAAAATTTAATTTAACTATTAAATTAACTATTTACAGTTGTTTAAGTTATTACTCGACTCTTTTTAGAAACTACTCGACACAACATTGAAAACTGGTTAACTTTTAGAAAACTACTCGACACTTTTAAGTTACTACTCGAACATAAGCATAATAAATCGGCCTAAATTTTCACGACACAGGTGTGCGATTGTTTCAGTAAAGCATACAATGAAATTTAGTCTGTATTCACTATGCTTGAGGTCGAGTAGTAACTTAAAAGTGTCGAGTAGTTTTCTAAAAGTTAACCAGTTTTCAATGTTGTGTCGAGTAGTTTCTTAAAAGTCGAGTAATAACCAAGAATCGGATAATTCGGGTAAAAAAAGTTAAAAATCGGGTCGGGTAATAGGGTGCTTTAATTTTAAAATTCGGATACGTATTCGGGTCAAATAATTTAAGTAAATAATCTTTCAGTAACTTTTTAATTGTTTTATGATAATATTTTTACTAACTTGATATTTTCACTAAAATTCGCGTAATATCGGGCAATAGTCTCAAAATCGGTTAAAATAAGAAAAAATTCGGGCATACCTTAATTGTTACATTCCTGCTTTTTACTATTTATTTCAAAAAATATGTTTTTATAGTCATGATTTTATGGAGAAATGTAACAAAATGATCCAAAACGGGCATATTCGGGTATTAAACTAAAATTCGGGTAATATCGGGCATTGTAGTCTAAATCGGGTAAATTTGGGCAAATTCGGATATACCCGAATTATCCTATTCCTGGTAATAACTTAAACAACTGAATAAATAATAATTATAGCAAGTTTTTAAATTTAGTAAATCTTTTAAACAATACAAATCTTAACCAAGTTTTAATTGAGATTTAAAAACTATTTTATTAGGTAAGTTCGAAGAAGAGATAATAGACGGAGAAGTGGAGGGAACTGTTATCGGCGTTCTTGTAAATGGAAAAATATCGAAATCCACTGTAAATGGGATGATGAACGCTACTATGGATGGAAAAATTAATGGAATGATAGAAGGAAGTGTTGTGGTATATATTTCTGAAACCATTAGCATAACAATAACAGGATATGTGAATGGATACTGTTTTGCTAATGTTTCGGGTCTTTTGAGTGGCAGTTTAAAAAAGCGGCGATTTTTAATAATAAAAGGAATGAAAAAGCATAGTAATACTCAATTTGAATCGAGCACTGAATTGAGTGCCACTTCTCTCGGAACGATTAAGAATTATAATTCACTTGAAGACACATCACCTATGGATCAATCAATGCATACCACAACCGAATCATCAACATTATCAACAGAAGTATCCACAGATTCTACTTTGACTGTCGAGTTTTCAACAATAACAACAGAAATGAGTACAAACTTTATAGAAACGACATCAGTAGTAATATCTATGAGTACTGATACTGAAGTTCCAACTGTTTCTCAAACAGAAACCGAAACAGCGAGTGCCAGCTCTATTGAAACCGTATCCACAGAATTATCCACAGAGAGTACTACTGCTTCAGATTCAGAATCAACTACTGATCTGTTTTACGAGGGTTACGAAGACGAAGACGACAGTCCCAACAATACGCTCATAGAAGTTGTCAAAAATTTAGAGTTTGTGAACGCAAGCATTTCACGAATTAATGCTTCTGTTAGTTATGCAACAATTATTGGCAGATTAAACCGAACTCGAGTCGGAGGAAACTTGAATGGCAGCGTCAATGCGAATCTCGACGGTTCTGTCAATATAACTATGAACGGCGCGATCGAGGGCTCAGTCAGTGGTTATATTAATTTTACTATCAAAGGGTATTTTTACGTACGAGTAGTAACTGAAATCATCATTATTGGCACTTATAAAGGAGTAGCTATGAATGGTAAACATATTGTTTTTTTCTGCTTAAATATTCGATATGAATGTTAACAAATTATGAAATATTAGGTAAATTCGAAGAAGAGATAATTGATGGAGAGTTGGATGGAACTATTATAGGTGTGGTTGAAAACGCAAAAATATCGAGAGCTACTGTGCACGGAATGATTAACTGTTCTGTCATCATAAAAGTAAACGCAATGATTGAAGGTTTTGTTGAAGTTTACATCACCAATACTATTAGCGTTACTATTACTGGATACGTGTATGCTTTCATATATTTATATTTCTCCAAATCGTGTTTTTATATTACTACTCTTAGTGTTCAATAATAATTTAAATTTTAGATACGGATACTGTTATGGAACTGTTTGGGGACATATCAGCGGTGCAGTTAGTAAGAGACGTTTTACGCACAAAAGGGCAAAGAAAATGAGAAAACAGTTTCGAACTACAGATATGAAAGATTCGGTAACGACATCGGAGTCAATACCAACCGGATCTATAAACAACTATAACGGATTGGGTGACACAGAAAGTGCCACAACAACGTCCTCATTGGCAACTCTACCAGAGAGTACAACAGCCAACACTTCAACAACGTTTTCATTGTGGCAGTTTGGAAGGAAATGATATATTCATTACATATTCAATCATCAATTTGAAAACTCTAAACCAATTAAATGTTTTGTTATTTAATTTATTTAAATACTAAATATTTTATTGAAAACTCATTAAATAAATTATTTTTTTTAATTTACAGTACAATATACTAAAATATTTTTGGATTTATCTGAATACACCCTAAAGCGTAATAATTAAGGCTTTGAAAATAGTTAGAAAAAGTAGTTAGAAATTTTTAAGCATTATTTAATTTAAAAATCAGTTTAGGCCATCAAAACATAAAGTATTCTTTAAAAACCTTAAATTTATCTCTATGGCTTCAATTTTTCGGGAAAATCCCGAACATTTATATTAATGATATCTTCGGGAAATTAATATTATAAGATTATAACTAGTGATGAAAGTCAGCTCAAAAACCCGAGCTTTAGCTGGGCTGCGAACTGAGCTGAGCTAATTAAAATTTTTCAGAGCTGAGCTGAATTATTTCAAGCTCCAAATATTTTGAGCTGAGTTTGTTATTGTCAAATCTGAGCTGAGCTAATGAGCTGAAATTTGTCTTTATAATTATATTTTTTAATGAAATTTATAATTGTATTATACTTAACTTATTTAATATTTTTTCTAGGATTACAATAATATTATAATGATTCAATATCACAATATTAATTGAATAATTTCATTATTCAATCGATTTTGAATAATAATTTATCAGCATATTGCAAAATGAATCGAAAAATACTTTAAACAAAATAAAAAAGTCAGCTCAAACAGCTCGCTATACCGAGCTTGAGCTGAATGCTGAGCTGAGCTAGAGCTGAGCTAGAGCTGAGCTAGAGCTGAACATATGTGAGCTGAGCTGTTAGATGCTGCTCTAAAACTTTAAAAACATGAGCTGAATTTCAGCTCGAGCTTAAGCTAGCTCAGCTCCATCAGCTTCAGCTTTCATCACTAATTATAACAATATAAAGATCATATTTATATAGATTTTATATTCCCGAATTTTACTGTTAATTGAATAGTCCTGATTTTAATCCGAAATTAACTAAATAATTGATTTATTTCCAGATTTTTGAAGTTTTACAAATTTTTTGAATAACAAAATAAAAATTTTCAGATATATTAATATATAGAATAAATTGAAACAAACAGTCTAAAGCTAATCTCAATCAAAGCTGTTCTAAAAAACATTTAATTGATTAACTTATTAACTTTTTTGTAGGATATCTTTAATTTTTTAATCAAACAAATAAATTTTCATCCGAAAATTAATAAATTACAATTATATATAAAAACAGATAACTAATTAAATGTTAAAATTTATAAAATATCCACAATATTAAATTTAAACATTCATTTTTTTACTTTTATTAAAAATTATTTCCCGAATTTTGTTTTTTCCCCAAATTTAATATATATTAAGTTCCCGAATTCCGCCCGATTTTAGTAGTTTTAAGTACCGAAAAATTGAAGCCCTATTATCACATATATATTAATATTATGACAATAAAGTCTATATAAATAGAAACTGATGAAAATTATAGTTTTAAACTTAATTTAAATTCATTTTTTATATAAAATTTTAAAACCAATTTTAGAAAAATTTTATTAAAAAACATTTCAACCATTTTTTATATATTTTCATCATTTTTTAGCTCATTATAAGACGATTATTTTAAAATCGTTAGATATATTTAGAATCGTTAGATAAACCAAATTCGTTAGTTTCGTTAGAAAAATTTAAATTAATTTAATATCTACAGTGATTAATATTAGGTCACGAATGGGTCGAATTAAGAACTTCGTTTGAAAATTTAAATCATTAATTAACGATTTTCACAGCCCTAGTAATAATGAAAAATATTTTCAATTCTGACCCTATATTTCTATGTATTAAGGGTTATTACCAGGCATGTAATTACACATAATCTAACTTCGATGCCATAAATTGACATAAATAAAATTTTTATTAAAAATAAGCCATAAATGGAAAATTTATAGGTGAAATTATTTACAATTTTGTAAATTTTAATAAAAAAATAAATGTTATTTATTATGAAATTTGAAATTATCATGAAAAATATTTCGGTAAGGGCTAAAAATTTAGGAACAAAATAGAACTCTATTAATATCAAAATAGAATTTACTATAAGAGTTCTATTTTTATTTCAGAAACTAAATTATATTGATATGACCAGTATTATCATAAGTGTTTTAACAGAACACGATTTAGAATTAACGGTCAAATTATATTAAATGAATGAATGCACAAAATGGTTGCATTTAAAACATACTTTATTTCAACATAAAACTAATAATATTAAAGCATTAGAGCAGAGATTAATGTTGACTCAAAGGAGTCTTAAACACTACTGATTCGTATTAAATACGTTATATAATAATATCGATAACATATGACATGCGATATATTAATGAAATATTAGTCAATTGCTAATATATAAGTTTGCATTATTAGTCGATGTGCTAACGGTCACATCAATATTAATATGAGAAAATCTTACTAAAAATGTCATAATGGCATGCCATAATTTACAATAAAACATGCCATAAAAATCCTGTTCCTGGTTATTAGTGTTGTACGCGAACATTCACTATCAACTCAAGCTTTTATTAGCAAGTGTTAAATATTTAGAAGTTTTATTTCGCTGTTTTTCTCGATTCTAGTTTGCGCGTAACATTCATTGTATCAATTTTTTAGTTTAAACTTTTATTCATTGTTTTTCAATTAATAATTACTTTTTTCTTGTATAATTGTTAGTTTCATTTTACTCATTCGACTGATAAGTCGCAAATATTGCTCTTACTCTTAATAAATTCATGAGAGTCTTTACAATGAATCGCAATCGAAAAATCATTCTTTGAAACAAATGATAGTAAATGATAAGAGAGAAGCAGAGGATAACCATAACGCTTTACTAAAAGAATTTCAAGAGATGGGAGATCTCATGAAATATCAATCGATTAGTCAAATCATAACCTTATTTAATCGTTCAATGACTTAATTGTTTATTGCAAAAATCCGAATAACGATGAATCGGATTTTAATGTCGTGGAAACAGAAAGATATGAAGCGTACAGATTTAAGCTGCGTTTGCTTTGTTCGAAAAACGAATTTATTCACGAGAAATACCTCAATGTCTATTCGATGGCAAGCGATTCGTCTTATGCTTGACAGTCTAAACGCAATCTCTATCTCCAGCTAAAATACCTGCAAATATCAAACCTCAAACGACAGAACATATTCCTGAATCTGTAATGGTTTAAGCCTTAATTAATTGAAACTTATTGGCGAGAAATGCACAAAATTGATTGAATTGGATTTGACAAAAGTCGAGCGCACTTTTTTCGAAATGCTTTGTTAACATTTTCTTTCCTTAAAAGTATTAGCGCTCATCAATTTTGACAACAAATTAATTGGAAGATTCAAATCCCTAACGAATTGTATTTGTTTAAAACACTTGACGCTTATGTTTCGTGATTTAACTGATGTCAACTTTATTTGAAATGATAAATATTTGCCAAATTAAAAATACTTGCACATTAGTGATCGAAAATATAGAGAATTCCAATCCACTAACGATCCTAAAAAGTGCTAAAGTTCCACAAATAGGAAAAAATAAAAAACAGATCCCATTAAAGTTCCACTATTTCTAAAATAAAATAATCAAAACTCTGTACGAATCGGACAATTTTTTTATTATGTATGTTAAAATATTAGAATCTCAGGAAATTGCGATTAATATTAATTTTAATACAGCAAATATCTATTATGTATTTGATGTTAACATGACTCCGAAAGTTAACGAATATTTTACCGTTCATAACATTTCATTTTTCAAAAATTGTTTTAACCCTTATTGCTAGACTGAAAAAACAAACTTTAAGGCGCAATCTTAGACATATATTTCTAAATTTTGCAGCGAAACAGACATTTTGAGTGCCCAAATAAATTTATATTTCGGAAAAAGAAATTTTTCTAAAATATTTCTAAAAAACGACTAACATTCCACTAATGGTCAAAATAGTTTTTTTCATTCCATTATCGTTCCACTAACGGTTATTTTCAAGCACCAAACGTGGAACGTTAGTTGAGTAAAATTTTCAATCACTATTTCACATTCATTGTCGTCGCACTAACATAACAGATGATACTTTGCGAAGTTTGGCTAAATTGAAACAATTATGTTGTTTGGCTTTGAATGTTCAGCCAATGAGATCAACCAAAATATCACTGATGTTGGCGTTTGTGATTTGATTAGTAATTGCATTTCGATTACTACTATTAAAATACTTATTAAAACGAAAATAACGCTGACATCGATGGACGAGTTTGTTGACAAAGCGTGACTATAAGGCAGAAAACAGTTTCATTTTTCTATTCTTATCTCAGAAATTTCAAGCATAAGTGTTAAGAATCCGTCAGAAAATTTGTGTGTAAACATTTAAGCTTAAAATTTTTTTCACAATAACTTTTTTATACTCGTAAGTAATTACAAATCTAAGTTTTTATTTTCTTTTATTGTTTTTACGACTTAATTTGATAAATATTTTAATATTTCTTGCTTTACATGAGTACAAATTTTATTCGTTGTCTTATTATGTATAACTTTTTTTAGCTCACTTTTTTAAAAAAAGCGAGCTTATGGATTTGACCATGTCTGTCTGTCTGTCTGTCCGTCCGTCTGTCTGTATGTGCGCCGTCTATATTAATAAGGGGATTTCTAATCTCTATATTAATAAAGGGATTTTTGATAATAGGAGTCTTTTGTGAAGATAGGAGTCTTTTTGAAGAAATTCATTGTTGGATATTTATGATAGGAGTCTATTTTGGAAAAACTCATTGTTGTGGAAATAAAATGCATAAAAAATTCATTGTTAGGAAATACTCTAAATTATTGAAATATAATTTCCGTCTCACGGTGTCCACTACTATCTCCCTCAGTTTGCCGTCACAGAATTCTTATATCTCAAACGGTTTCCAATCCTCGGCTATAAATATGGGGAAGTTTTCACGATGTCCACAACTGTGATGGGAGTGATTTTCCAATTGATTTCGCCACGGATTCAAGTGTCTTATCTATTTTCTCCCTCAGTTTGCTGTGACAGATTTCAAATATCTCCAACGGTTACCATTCTTCGGCTATAAATAGGGGGAAGTTTTCACGATGTCCACAACTGTGGCGGGAGTGATTTTCCAATTGATTTCGCCACGGATTCAAGTGTCTTATCTATTTTCTCCCTCAGTTTGCTGTGACAGATTTCAA
>JAQGAW010002989.1:0-13585 GCA_034698025.1 Phthiracarus crinitus | reverse complement strand
TTGTTTAAATTTGTTTTAATTATGTGAGACTAAATAAATTTAATCTTAAAAACTTTCTAATAAAAAACATAAACATTTCTATCATTAAAATTTGATTAAATTGTTTTATTTAATACCGTTATAATGGCGTAAAACTTACGAATGGCTTAAATGCCGTTAAAAATGGCGTAAATCGCAAATAAATCCCATCTGTGAATATTTTTTTTAATAAAAATTGGTTGCAAAACAAATGATATTTTTACTTAATATTTCTTAGTGCACTGGTATTTAGCAATGATTTTTAAGTTGATTTTAATTATAATTACGGGTGAGTTATAGCGCGTTAATATATTTTAATAAACCTTTTGGTTGTACTTATTATCGAAATATTTGAAACCAAATTTTCTTTTCCAATAAAATGAATCAAAATCAAAATTAAATAATAATATTAAAAACAAATGAATATTAACATAGATCAACATATCGGTTAAGGTCTATATTTAACGCGTACACATAATTCATTGGAGTTCGATCATTACCAGTCGCCAGTGGTTTCGCCGTATTGCGGTCTCCGGACCGTAGAAAGGGTTCTGCCATTTGTGGCGACACGTATCGTTGGCGGTGTGCCCGCACATAACCACGAATTTCCGTGGCAGGTATCGATACGGACTAAAGGCAGATATGGGTTTATGAAGCACGCGTGTGGCGGTATTGTACTTAATGATTATTTTGTTCTCACTGCAGCTCATTGCGTGGACACGTATGCAAATTTCTTATTTTTATTGAGTTTTTCAACTATGTTTAATACAACCAACCGAATAGTTATAATTTTTAGCTAACTTTTTGATGTTTATGTAATGTTTTGCTTATGTCCGTTCGTCTGTCTATCCGAACTCTCGTAGTTTTTTATTAATAAAAAGATTTGCCGTATTTTATCGTGAGTTTAAAACTTCTAAGCGTTTTATATAATCTCATTCTATTTTACCCAAGAATCTTGTTATAACTGTAACTCATAACTTTAATAGACATTTGGGAAGTTTACATCTATATTCATTGATGATGGGAACAAATCAATGGAATGGCGGTCAACATTATGATGTGTCGGAAGCAATAGTTCACGAACAATGGAATAGGACTACGAGTTTGAATGATATCGCGTTACTTCGCACCTCTAGACCAATCAGATATACTTACGACAAATCTTTACGCATGTATACAACTAATAGCATATGTTTGCCGTTTCCAAACGAGAAACCATTGAGACGCGCAGTACTTGCCGGTTGGGGACAAATTGGGGAGAAATTGCCGTCAACTATAAACCTCATGAAAGTAGATTTACCAATATTTCCCCATGAGATTTGCATTTATAATTACCGAAACCAAGCGATCGTTAACGATAAGATGGTATGCTATGGCGGGCGAGGAAATCGTGATTCTTGCATGGTATTCAACTAAATAGTATATAAAGCATTCAGGATTTTTTAATATTTAATATTTCTATGGTTTTGAGGGCGATTCTGGCGGACCTTTAATAGAGATGAGGAATAATCGCGCAGTTATCATAGGTATCGTGTCTTTTGGCATACCGTGCGCTATAAAAGGATATCCAGGAGTTTATACGCGTATATCGAAATATATCGAATGGATTAATAAACACGCAATCGCTTAGACGAATACGAATAGATTGGTGCTCACAATCCATTTGTTCTTAATATTAATGATTAATATATATCTGGCATAAACTTTAAGCCATACGTAATTATTAGGGCTTTGAAAATCGTTAACGATTGTTAAAAATCATTATATTTCATATAAAAAACAAGTTAATAAACAATGTAAAACCCAAATAAGTAAAATTTAATTAAACGAATCAAACGAATTGAACGATTTTTCAAATTTGAAACGATCTTTAATTTTTTTAAACAAAAGTTAGGCATCTTTCTAGTAAAGTGTAAAATTTCGTTATTGCATTTACGTCAAAGTAAAACATTAATAACAATTTATAATTTCATCAAAAAACTGTCGGGACATTCAGTAAAGTTTATAATCCTTAGATTAAACAATGGTATGGTATCGTTAGGCTGACCTTTGCATATACCGTTAACCACTCGATTCACGTACGTATCTCTAGCTCTTACGAGCCACGCGTTATCGCAGTTACACTTCAGTGGTATACCAGAGATGTCCACAACAGTGCGGTTATCGGCGTTCAGTATCGGTTTAAACACATCTGGTATTAAGTGCGTGATTGGGTTACCGTTTAAAGACAAACGTAACGGTCTTTTCGCATCAGTGAATGCGTTGATTTCTATGCCACCGCTTTCTATATTATTTCCATCCAAATGCACAGACAATGTCTTATTACTAGTGTAACGGAAATCAAACGCATGCAGTTTTATGTGATTGATCTGTTGATTCGCGAGATAAATGTTTTGCATATTTCTAAGCTCGTAAAACGCTTTATCACCGATTGTGGCCACATTTCCGCCATTCAGTTCAAAGTGCGTGAACTGAGTCTGTTCGCCATTCACGATATGAAACGCGTTATCGGGAATCGACCGGATTTTAGTGCGATCTAAACGAATCATACGTACTTTGAGGAGTGAACTGAACGCGTCAAACAACTCTCTAATGTTCGCTTCTTCGTCACCCAAATGCGACTCGCCTTCCATTTGAAACACTTCTAAAGTGTAAACTATATTACCGGTGAACGTATGCGAGTATATTCGCTTCAAGTTCGTAGCGTTGTGTACGTGGATATTCTTGAACGTTAGGTCCAGAAACATGTCGTTCACGAATTCGGTGACCGCTGTGTTGTTAAAGTATAGAAGATTAAAGTGTTTGTCGTCCTGAGAGTCCAGTGATTTGCTGACGCGTTCGAACAGTAGCTTAAAGTTAACGATTTGCGTTCCGCCGCAGTATATGTTGTCGTTATCGCAATAACATGGTTCGATGATTTCTTGTTGCGGACATTTCGAGTGCGAAAATGACACAACACTCAGAAGTGTTAGCATTAGTGTAACTGGAAATAATGAGCTCGATATTAGTTTACCATAGAATATACAGAATCACTTTAATTTTTAGAATATTCTTTGTGAAACTAAGTTTATCCTAAATTCTAAGCTAAATTATTATTTAATTTAAAAGAAAAATTCAATTATAAATTTAATTTTAAAAAAACAAAATTTAAAATGTTTGTGATTACAGAATATAAATTTTGTTCAAAAAATAGTTTACTTATACTTACTTTTCATCATAATTATAATTTTATTGTAAAACTTTAAGTAATTAAAAATTTTTGAGCGAAACTAAATATTACTAGAGTTGTTTTATAACATTTGAGCTTAAAAAATGATTGCCAGAATAAAAATCTAATTAAATACTTTTTTCCATTTGCAACTTCATTCGCAAACTTATTCAAATCGCTATATGCTTAATATATAAGTATCAATAATTTTTTGATAAGATTAATTAATGTCAAGTGTAGACATTTCGATGAATTAAAAGTTGCATTCGTATGATAAGTCATATTACCTTAAGCTTTTAATACAATATATAATCTAAAATAAAATAAATGCCAGCATCTTATCATATGTGCATTTATTAGCATTATTATTATTCAGGAAAATTAAATATTTGTTAGACTATTTTGAAGAATTTACGATTCAATTATAAAAATTATTCAAATTCAAATACATTGGCCTCAACACACAATTTTATAAATCAAGTTAAATTGAAAATACAATTGAGTTGAACCCGTGGGTCAAACTGTATTCAGAAACACAACCCTTCGCGCCATCGATTACAGATCTTTTCACTTTTATTTTATGTTCAAAAAAATTTTCACTTCCAATAAAATTTTAAAGAGAATTTTATTACATTTTTAGTTATAAAATCATAAATAGTAATCATTAGATTTATTTGTTTTCAAATACACGAATCGCACCTCAAACACGTTACATATACATTACTGGACGGATTAAATATATTAAATATAACTTAAACGAGTAAATAGTTATAAATTTTTAAATGAATATGAAAATCATACGTGAGCTTATAAAACTGTATAAAAAGTACAAATTATGGCACACATGAAGTATAAAAAATAATACATTTAGCATAAAATTAGAAAAAGTTTTCAAAATTCAAATAATAAAATGACAAATATTGCTTAAAAGAAATATAAATTTTAGAATTCGTTAAAAAAATGAAATAATTTCAAGACTTATTTCGGGATTACAACGAGCAATCGAGCGCTGGGACATAATCCTAGCATTTCCAGCGTTTTCTGCATATCAAGTTCAGTAAATAGCGCTTTCGATGGCACCATAAATGAGATGAGCTGTTGCTCTCCGCCAATACGAGCGATAACAACATCTCTCACAGCTGCCAGTGTTTGATTGCGATCAAACTGATGCACGAATTGAGTTCCGTCCAGAAGTCTGATTGAGAGACACGTTTTGCCATCTTTGGCCTCAACCGGAACAGTAGTTGAGTTAAATGTTGGTAAAGTTGTGGACCGCAACTCGTTTCGCAGTTTTCTCTGCTCGCGATCGTCAGCAATCAATTGAAGAATTGCGTCTTTCGCTGCTTTCTGTCTCTCTTTATCTTTTCTGATTTCATCCGCTAATTGTTGTCTTTCCATGTTTAGCATTCGTTCTTTTATTTGTTTCATTTCCATATCCTCGTTGCGGCGCATCATTGCACGAATTTGTTGCGCTTTTTTGTCGATCTAATAAATATTAGAAAAATATGTATTGAAAAATATCATCTTTATTGTAATATACCGTAATATTTACTAAAACGTAAACTCTTCGCACAGTTTTCGAAAAGATGGACTATTTTAATCTAATATTTATAAATAGATTTGAGATTTTAAGCATAATTGATGATTGTTATACAATTATTGGATCATAATTTGATGAGAAAAATAATTTTAATATATACGTTCGTAAAACTGAGGAAAAGCATTAAAAATAATCATTTTGGGGAGTTCTTCATCTAATAATTTCACTGTCTTTTCTTTAAATCGATTAATAAATTCTTAATTTTAGAAAATTTTAAAAAAATTAATAACTTTTGCCTAAATTTCCAAATCGATGTTTATCTTAAAATCTAAAAATTACGATAATGCTAACATAAAATCATATTAATTGTATAATTAATGATAACAGTACTAATGGTCAACCGATAATAAATAATTTTAAAGGTAAAGGATTACAATTAAAAGCTAAATTCAATTAACAATTTTGCGTTTCAATATTATACGATATTTAATTCATAATGTATTTTAATTTACAACTTTTCGTCAAAAGCAGAGAAAATCATTACGTAATCATAAAAATATTAATCGTCGTAAAAAATAAGAAAACCTACAAATTTAACAGCAAAAAACAAACAAATGTTGTTTCGTTTTTAAAGCAATTATTTCAAGATAAAAGAATCGAGTCATAAATTCAAGATAATTATTATATGAGTGATTTTATAAGTTGATAATACGTCTTACAACATGCACTCTAGCACTGGGACACAGTCCTAACACATTCAACGGTTTTTGCATATCGTCTTCGTTGAACGGCGTGTTCGGTGGCATAACAAAGTTGATGTCTCCCTCGTAATTCTTTTGCGTGATTACAAACACTCTGACAGCAGACAGAGATTCCTTGCTATCGAACTCTTGCACGAGTTGTGAGCCGTCCAGCAATCGGATCGCCAGACGACACTTGCCATCGATAGCAGCAGATGTGGAGCTCGTGGAGGACGCAGTTGTGGCCGCAGATAATGGCATCGATGGCTGTGCGTCGCGTTGCTTCCTCTCGGCTCTGTCGGCAGCGATTTGCGCCAAAATCGCTTCTCTGGCCGCTTTCGCCTCCACTTTCTCGCGCTTCATCTCTTCAGCGATACGTTTGCGCTCCAGATCTTGGACCTGTTCCTTCATTTTGCCCACTTGTGCGCCATCTTTTCGCCGAATTATCTCACGCTGTCGTTCCTCTTCTTTCTCTTTTTCTATCATTTCAAATAACAAAACCATTTTTAATAAACATAACAAAACAATCATTAAAAAGGAAAAAGTAAGTGAAACGAAACCGTTGTGTTAATCAGCAAATTATTATAACAGCCATCAAAGTTATTCTCAACAACTCTATACCTTCGCGTTCTCTACGCCTTTGCTTGATTTTCTCCTCGTATTCCAATTGTTTAAGTCTCAGTTCCTCTTCAGTCGGTGGAGGATTAGTATTATCGGTGGCGTTATTATTACCGGTATTGTTGTTGTCTGTGGTATTGGCGATCACATCAATCGCTTGATTATTGTTATCAGCAGTGATATCAGTGTTAGGATTGCGCTGCGAGTTCTCAATCGCTTCAATAACCGAATCAATAGTTGCCGTTTCACCCAATTTGGTTAACACCGATGAACTAAAGCGTAATTCAATTCAAATTAACAAACGATATATGAATGGAAGCGTGTATTACATGATTGGTTCGTCGAAACCCATTTCGATGAGTTGTTGTCTGAGAACATCGTGCGATGCCATCGATTATCGTATTTGTATTGATTAAGATTAGCTATGAATTAGGAATTAATTAATGTTAAGTAAATGGCATGAAATGTGTGTTACAGTGACTGTAATCATATAAACATTTAACACACCGATAGATGTATAGTCACTGTGTGACGAAATACACGAAAAACGTGTTTAGACAAACAGTGCTAACTGTCCATTCAAATAGCGTACAGTTAACGCGTTTCGATCAGCAGATCTATAACATGTGCACAAAAGATTGTATGCATAAAACCGGTGTTTGAAATACTATCTAGAGATGCATATTTTAACGGTTAAGTTTTTACCAGTAAACCGGTTAAAGCTAAGAGTTAAAGAATTTCTTAACCAAATTTAAAGCTAAAATTAAGGTTAACCTGGAAACTCATTTTAATATTTTTTATATGAAAAAATATTTACCGTAATTTATCAATTCTATTACCGGTCCCAAGATTTTTACTACCATTCCACTGCCGGCAAAACGTTATTATGAATTCAATTAAAATTTTTTCTTACGATAAACAAATTCCACTATCATTCCACTTATTAAAACAGTTAGGAAAATATTGAAATACTATTGACTATTATTCCGAAATATTAAATATATAATTTTCTAAAACCATTTGAAATAATGCTTAATGAACTTTTATTTTCTGTTTTTACTAATTTTTATTGACAACAAAAGCGTAGAAAATATTTTATTTTATAAGCCTAAATACTGTAATAAATATAGCTGTACCAAAATAAGAACGCCAAATGCAACAGTGGTCGATCTTGTTGTCTGCAATTAAGGAGGAGAAACAATGACCAGTTGCTATTCATTTTTAATATTAACATATTTAAAGCTTTTTCAATCCCTTATTATAATGTATATTTTCCTATAGTTTACTTAATTTCACAAATCACCAAAAACTCTATCGGATTTATAATTTTCAATAAGCCTCTAATAAATAAATAGGTCAGAACTGTGGGCATTGTGGGAACTGTCAGAACTGTAGACAACAAGATCGACCACTGTTTCATTTGGCGTTCTTATTTTGGTACAGCTATATAATGTTAACGATTTTGACAAAATAGTGAATGTATTATGTATGGTAATTACAAACTAAAATTATTATTTCTATTTTAGTAAAAATTTATACCATTTATTTAATCAGTTCTAACAAATACTTTATATTTTAAATAAAAAATAAGAAATAAAATTTTAGTATTAAAACAGTCCAAAGTTAATCTAAAATTTTAGAAAATTGGTATAAAAATTGATGGGTCATAAAAAAATATTCAAATTTAATGACAAATTTCAAGAAAAGTTAAAAATATTTAAGTCCAAAATATTTATTTATAAATTCTGCTAAACAATTGTTTTTAATATTACCCCAAAAATATTTCACAGAGCATTCGAACAAATCGCTAAAATAATTATTATATTTAATTTTCCACTATTAAATTTTTTGATAAATCCCAAACTACAACGAAATTTTACAAATTTCAACAACATATTAGTCCACGAAAACAAAGAAATTTAAAAATCCTAAGATGTAGATTATCAGTGATTTAGATATATCAGTGATTAAATAGTTCTTAATTAATTTTATTTATATAAAGGTAATTCAAGATTAGTTATGTCTGAAAAACTTTTGTCTAACATGTTTGTCGTATAAAAATACTTTAAACGATTTTGTTTGAAAAAATTTTTAAAACTCATTGAAGCATTGAAATTATTAAAATATCAAAACATGTTTTTTAGATCTAAGGATAGGTTTCATTCTCAAGTAAATATTTAAATTATTAAATACAGATTACTTTCGTATCGACTTATAGAAGTTATTTATTTTATTTTTACTTAGTTTAATAAAATTTAAGAAACACTTACAACTTTGTTTTACAATTATTACAACTTATAATATTGTTGGAGGTAAGAGTTTATTAATTACTTTTCAAAAATCCGTAAACACCAAACCCAAACCATGCGTGAGTACAAAAGAGGTAGCGGTTTGTATGCTTGGTCTTCGCTCTTTGAAGATTTATGGGGTGTTTGTTTTTTGTTTTTATTCTGTGAAGCTCAAGCCAAAAATCCTTTAGACTTTAATTTAAATACTAATGTGATAATGTATATAAATAAATTACAGGTAAACATTTAATAGGGTAAAATGTTCAGTTTAATATAACACAAGCATGAGCCCGTCTATGGACGGTAATGAATATTTGATAATAACGTCCAGTATCTCGGTTATTAGTGGCCTTAGGTCAGCGCCGTTTATAGCGATAGGTAGGTAAGAAAAAGATATTAGGGGTCATATATTTCGGTTTTATCGTGCGACCAGCGGTTTAAAAAATAAAAAGGTTTTTTGCCGAACTATACTTTAACATTACAACCGGTATTTATATAACCGACAATAATAGACCTTTAAATAAAAATTAAACAATGATTTATTGATCATTTTGTATCATTTGTGCTTAGGATGTTTATAAATTCAAGGTTTTTGGGGCCTCTTAAAAACATATTGAATTAAATCTGTGGTCGAAACAGTTTGAAGGTTTTTGGTTTTGAAGTTTATGTTTAGCGCATTTGAGTTTAAGTTTTCAAAGTGAATAGTTTTGATTGTTTTTGGTTTTTAAAATGAGTGAAAACAATATAAAATACGATAAAGAAGAAGAAGAAGTGAGAAATAATTACAGTTCGCTACAAGATGGATATAATGAAAGTGGTAAGGAAGAAGGAGAGTTAAGCGACAGTTCGTTTGACGACAGTCAAGTTTTTCAGACTGGCAGAAATCTAATAAATTATTCAGGAATAACGAATCTTCATTTTCATGGAACTCAGTTGAAGAAAATGTTTATATTATTGATAATCCTTTTACCCAGTGATGAAATTTCAATTCATGTATGACTTAAAACTAGAAAATAAACCATTTAATGAGGAGAATTATGACGTCAAGCTGCGCATTCGTGAGGAGAACGAAAAAAGCTTTTGGGAAAACTATGGTAAGATAAAGAAATGAATGCTTAAAACGGAAATCGAACGCGTTATTAGCCATAAGGTTATAACGATTAGCGATAGCGAAGATGAAAATGGTGACGAATGTGCAGTCGTTGATATTGTGGACGGTGCAAACACTTACAACATTGTAAATGTTACAAATGTTAGAAGCGTTGCCAACGTTACGACTGCTACGAACATAACGAACGTAACAAACATAACGAAAGTCGTAAAACCCGTCAACAATATGTCGGATCATTAAAGCTTCCATCAGCCAATCGATTTGGATGACGACCATTTTGATCCACTGGCATACCACGAACAACAACTGGCATTATTACGGGCGATATTTGAAAGAGGTTTTGGTTGGATTACTCGTTCGATAAGAGGGCGAAGGCCACGGTCAGTTAGACGCCCTATTACAATAAGCGATGAGGAATATTGGAAAACTATTGCCGTAGGTTCCCGAGATTTTGGCGAATCGGCTTATCGGGAGCAACAAAGGAGGAGAGATTACGTCATGGTCCCCATAAAACGCCCCAATTTCAGGCTTCGTTCCAGGGAAAGGTGAAAAATACAAATTAGCAAAGTATGGCATAAAACTGGCGAACGCTTTACAAGAAAATAAAGATTACAAAAATCAGAGCGAAATTAAGTCAAGCATTTCCCGCCGATTAAGTTAATACCATGCCATGGAAAAGATTTCACTTTTTATATTGTCTAGAAGTGATTCATATGAATTTCATTATTATTATCTGCCAAAAATTGCGAACATGCGTTGGATTAGAGAAGTTATATCAAACAAGAGTTGAACGTGTTTGACACCAATTCAAGTGATTATTTCACTGATAACTCAGCGGAAAGTGCAGACCAATTTTATGGTTTTATCAACCAATAACCGCTAAGAATATTGAATTGACAACTGTATCGATTTAATAAGCGTTGGAATTAAGGTCATATGAACACACGTTTGGGAGAAAATGATAAAACGATCAAAACGTTTCGACTTCAAAGTCTAAAGAATATGTCGTTTTTGACAGCAATATTTTCCATTATGGGATTTATTATGCACGCGACGCCTAAAACAGATGTGTCGACCGAATAGGAAGTTAAGAATAACGTGTCACAGCATCACCAGAACCCTTTTATCGCCACAACTAAAGAAATCGCAATAATAAATGAATTTAATGGCATTTTTCGCCAAATCTTCAACAAAGTCTGGCATCGTTTTAATGGTTCTTATAATGAAATAAATAGAGCGCCACCACATGACTTAATTTTCTTCGAGTTAAAAGAGGAGGAAATATTTTTCAACCTATATTTCCACAGTTTTACTCTCACATTGAAAGAGAAGAAGAGAAACGAAAAGATGTTATTGGTCTTCGCATCTTATGAAAACAGATACAAGAGAATGTGATTTTTTATGGTTAATGTAATCGAAAATTAAGTTACAGTTAGATTGTTAGATGCTATGAACGAGTCTATGAAATGGATAAAAATTACAGTATTCGGTAATTTCTAGAGAAATGGTATAATTTGAGTCTTACCAGAACTGAGAGAAATGGACAGGAAATACACAATCAAAGCAGTTATGACTACGATAGAGTCCACAAATTAATCGCGAATACATAAGAGTATCGACTGACAGATATATGCAGAACGACTTCATTGTCAATGATTTCGAAGTATTGGCAAACTCTATTGATTTTCAAACATTTTTACCAAACGTTTTCGATTCAGCTTTATCGCATAATAGAGGATCAGTGGAAAGGTTTTGTTTAAACATCTAATACGGTAAAAGCATATTTTAATTAAGTTTTTCGACGATATAAATATATTATTTTTTGATGATTTTATAATTATTATTTTATTAACATTTCATAAGTATAAAGTCCTCCGGTTTTGTTTGTACGCCTTCTGCGTGAGAAGATTGTTGGAGGCAAAAGTGCAGTTCGAGCGAATGTCGTTTATAAGAATCTTTTAAGAATTCGTTTTTTATGTTATCATTAATGTATTGAAATTTCACATGTTTTTAGTACTCGAAGAGAACAGTTGTTCTATTTATGTATTAGATTTTACTCTTAATTAAAACTAATTACCATTTATTCTAAGTTTGATTTAAAAATTATATAAAAAAATAAAACTTTGAAGTTGAGTTAAAAGTAATGTAACTTATATATGAAAAATTTTATTTTATTTTAACAAAATAAATATAAATTATAATAAATGGAAGTTCTATTTTTCTATATATTTTAGGTTGTTACATATAATAATGCATAAAATTCAATTATTTTACCAATTATCAATATAAATATCTCTATTAACATTTGAGGTATATTTTTTTCTAATAAATATTGATTAATAAATTTATTTTTACTTTATTTTATGAATTTAGCCAAATATTTATTAGAGCTTTGTAAAACATTTATTTATTTTTCTTATTTTTAATTAACAGATTTATAATTTTTAAATTTTTATTGCTTTGCATTCATTATAATATTAAATGAAATCAATTAATTTATTTGTATTGCATGCTATGAAACATGCATTTTATAACAACAATTAGCTCTGTTCTATCCCAGAGCATTTTACAAAATGTTTTTATGAATGTAGAGAATGGTTACTATGGCTCTACAACTCTAAGCTCTGTGATCGATATCGTGCTTTAGAATAGGATAGAGCTAATGTTGCAGAGCACAACCCCGTGGAGGCGTAGAGCCATAGTAATCCATTCTACTTATGATATCTTTTAATTTAACTGTAAAAACATATTATACGAATATACATGATCTAAAATGATATGTATATCCAAAGAACAGATTTATCAAGAGCTTTAGTAAAGTTATCTCCTCTCTCATAAAGTTGAACAAATGACCCAATTGTCCAGTGCATGACTAAAGCTTGACATAGAACTAACCATTTTTCAAATTTTATAAAAATTATGTTTAAAACAAATTATTTCAAAGAATTTTGTTATTTTCGAAGGATAAGGCTTTGCAAACCACTCTAATATTGCTAAAAATATCGCTTAAGTACCATACTATTTATTTGTTGTTTAGGCTTTCTATTAGAAAATAAAATATAAATATTTTTAAAAATATTTTTTGCCCAAATGTCAAAAATATATCGCTTAAATCCGATGAGTTATTTTGGGTCCAATTTTGTCCAGTTTTTATTTTAAAAGATCCATTTTTTATGTTAAAAAATCTGGTCAGTCTATAGTCTGGTGCTGTCATTAAAAATATTTTAAGTTTATCCATAAAAAAGTATTTCACCCTAAGAAATATATATCAACAACTTTTCAAAGAAAGAAAAAGAATCCATCATTGTATTGTGTTCACACAATATATTAATTCGAATCAATAGTTTATTAAATTATAAATTGCGTTTAATATTGAATTTAGAAATCAGTGCCAAAATGACGTTTAATTACAATGCGTTTCACTTAATAATGAGAGTTATATAAATTTTATGTTAACGCAAATGCGCTCAAAATACAACTGAAACGTTAACATTTCAAACATATAAATTATTAATATATTATACTGAAACGTTAACATTTCAAACATATAAATTATTAATATATTATAGCTTATTACACGTGTTATAACACTATTAGTGTACAACACGTTACTGTAAAGTAGAGGTCACAACACTCTTCCGGGTCTTATTGTTTAACTCTTGTATGATATGGTTCCAGTTGTGATATATGAACAACTAGTTTTAGTTTTATTTCATTATGAATTTCAAAATTTAAATTGTTGTTAAAGCTTCTGATTACTTTATATGGACCTTCAAATCGTGGAGTAAGTTTTGTATTTGTTGGGTGGTTTAAAGGGATTCGCCTCTTAACAGAATCACCAATAGTTAATATCAATGATGGATGTTTGCGATCATACTGTTGTTTGCATTTATATTTGAATTGATTGCTTTTTACAACAGCAGTTTTCCTGGCGTTGTCAATGCTCAGTTGATTTGGTAAATCTTTTCCAAACATTAATTGGTTTGGTGTAAACCCAGTAACAGTATGTACAGTATTGTTGTAATTAGTTATAACATCGCTTAAAACTGTTGACCACTTTAG
>JAQGAW010002988.1:0-13586 GCA_034698025.1 Phthiracarus crinitus | reverse complement strand
CCAGTAATCGCCGCCTGCACCGAAGACCTCACCAGATTGTCCAACGCGAACATCCAATGCGGTTTAATGCTGTGATTACGGAGCACAAAGTTCACCGATTCTTGGAAGCTAAGCAACGCCAGCTGTATCTGATTGATAGCCGTGCCATCAAAGTCGAGCTCCTCTTTAAGCGACGCAATCGCTTCCTGAACCGGAGTCTTATTTTGTTGGGGAATGAAGTCACGCAAACCCGGCAGCAGTATCTCATGCAAGTGTTTCTTCGTCAACACCAAGTGCTGCACCGATCGCCCCAACAGTTCCATCCATAGCTCGCATATATTGTCCGCGTCATCATTAATCACTTGCACTAAAGTGGCGCGCCTTTCAGAGTCTTTTTTGAGCAAATAGAAGCGCTGCTGATCCGATTCGCCAATCGTGCCAATGGTTGACGTGCCCTCCACTGGCGGCGACATCAGTAAAGTGCTCGATCGACTAGCGTTTGGCGCATCTTCCGAACTGTTAGAATTGCAGTTAAGTTTTACGTGTGTTTTTTTTAATATAATTTACTGATAAATTGATAATTAAAAGTTACAACAAACTTACAACAATACTCTCTTTATTTTACTGTACATGTTTTATAAAAAAAATGAAACTATAAAAATTATTCTTCACTAATAGACTAAAGTTGGAAGTGGTTTGGTTTATCCATGAAATGTTAAACCTTTATATTTGAAAAATTGTCACATTAAGTGTTAAAATAAATTTTTCAGCAAAAAACGGGAGGTTTTAAACGTTGAACCGTAAACTGTATATTTACGAATTTTAAACCTAATTATTAGCCATAATAAAGTTAATATGAATTAATTATATCGTATAAGACCCGAAAATCAATAATAATTAAAAGTTAAATTCAATAAGATATTTTATGATACAAACGCATTTCAAAATAATTATTAAAAATACATATCATTAAAAGCACTGTTTATTGCTAATTCGATTAAAAATTTATCCTAAATAGTTATCATAAAATTCGTGGTTCGGCACAACAAATTCAAACAACCGGCAACGTTACTCAAAAAAACTGCCCCAAAGTTCGTAATATGAAACATAAACTAACTCGAGTCAGCGATACATATATTTTCATCGTCTCATAACTGACTCAATATTTGACTGCAATTAACGTAAACTTTCTCTCCGAACATCCGAGTGTTTTTTAACTTTAAAAAGTATACGCTCAAACCATTACGCTTAATGAGTAATGATTATTTTAATTAGTCTTAATAATTTGGGTTTCAAATTACGAGCATTAAATATCAAGTAACTAATATTAATTATATAAAAAAATAAGCGATTAAAATATAGTGAATTATTATAGTTAATAAAATAGATATTTTTCTGGAATATAAACATTACCGTATCTTTGATAAAAATTAAATGAGTTTATAAACGAGGATTGTAATCAAAAATAATTTAATATCGACATTATTCCTTAAAAACTAGTTAAAAAAACTATTGCTTAAACACAATTTTTGATGACAATTAGATAACAACGCAAAAGAAATCCATTCAATTCGTTTCAAACGTGTATTATATTCTTTGTATTTTATTTTGAAAAATTTTTAACATAGATTTCCCTCGCGGATAGAAATTTATCTGTATTCGTGTGTTGACTTACGCGTAATAGATTAGAAGCACTGGTAATAATAATAACACTGATTACAAACTAAGGTAATAGCAAAAAGTTGTTAAACTCTTCCCATTGTCAACAACACCCACACTTTGATGGCAATACATAAAAGCTTAATACTTTCCCATAACAGATAAAAGAGTAAGTTTTTCTATTGTAAACTTTTTTAAAAAACCAATTTAGAGTTACACAGTAATAAATACATGCAATAAATACATTGTAAGCATTAATTGATAGCACTATCAGATTAAACGCTGCGTTTCATTATCAATGGAAATATTAATAATTCTAACGAAACGGCAATCACAAAAAATCAACCAAAACGCGTAACAAAAACACCGCATACACATCCTCTTACAACAAAAAACTTAATCACTACATAATCACTTCCAATAAAAAAACAAACAAACAAATTTTTAAAAAACACAAATAAAAACAAATCGCAAACAAATTATCATTCAATTAAAAAAAACCAAAATACCTTATGGAGCAAAGAGCGGGTGATTGCGGGCCAGAGTCGTAAGGACTGGCGCATCTCCGCGACTGTGCAGCGGTAATGTTCAGGTTATTGAGGTGCGACGAAACGGTGCTGCGAGTCATGCAATAGTAATAACAACAATAACAGTAATGCATAAGAAGCGCGAAAACTCTAATTAAAACATGCAAAAACGTAACGCAAAAGTAATATCGTAAACCGTACCCATCGTCGCCGGTACTCGCGAATCGGTTAACGCCTCGCGGGTCGAGCCTAACCTCCAGCTTATCAAACGGCACCGACAGAGATCGGTTGTAATCGGGTGGCTGTTGACCGCGCGTCGGACTCGGCGTCATTGGCGATGCGGTGATCTTCTTCTTACGCGACGAACCGGTTTCGAGGAACACGTCGTCCAACAGCTGTTGCGCGTCCGCTCTTTCCATCGGATCGGGTATAAAACAGCGCAATATAAACTTCTTGATCACTTCGGACATCGAAGACGGTATCTGCGGGTGCTCTTTGTAAACACCGACTTTAAAAATAATCTCCGGACCGGATTGCAAGTCCATAAATGGCGTTTTGCCGGTCGCCATCTCCACGATAGTGCAGCCAAGAGACCATATATCGGCGGGCGGACCGTAACCCCTCTGTCCCTGGTCTATAACCTCTGGAGCCATGTATTGAAAAGTGCCCGTAAACGTCTGAGTGTGCGGATTAATGCCCGCCAATCGCTTCGATGTGCCGAAGTCCGATATCTTAAGTATTCCGGTGTAAGTATTCACTAATACGTTATCGCCTTTGATGTCTCTGTGCACGATTTTCTGGTCGTGCAAGTATTTGAGGCCTTCGAGTATCTGTCGGGTGTAGAACGCGATCGTAGGTTCACTATCCTTCAACGGACCCCACTTTGACCGCAACAGTTGCGATAGACTGCCGCCCGGAACGCGTTCCATCAATATCTTAAAGTAATCGCCTTCGCATACTGAGCCCAAGTATTGGACAATGTTTCGGTGACGCAGCTGTGAGTGAAGTTTAATCTCTTCGTGTAACGGTTGGACTTCGCTGAATGTGATGATATGAAATAGAAATAGATATAAATTTATTCAAACTTTTTATAACATTTTTACAATTTATCGATAGTATTGTTATCACTGATAACAAAAACAATAGATTCATACCCGGCATATTTAATCGGTATCTCTTTGACAGCGATCGTGACCTGAGTTCGTAGATCTCGAGCGGCGAACACCACGCCATACGTTCCCTTTCCCAGCCTTTGTTTACGGTTTTGTTCGTCTAATTCGTACTCAAACTGTTCAATAAAAAAAACAAAACCATTGATACGTATGATAATTGGTTTAATCGAGAAGATAATCGCACCTGTATTTGAGTATTATCGGTGTCCATAAGCGTGTCGAGATCTGTAATATTCGCTTCATCGCCGGTCATCTCCAGTAATAGATCGTAGAACCGTTTGCGATACAATTCGGACGGAAAGAACATCTGGTAGTCGTCGGAGTTGAGGTGAACGTACAGAAACAGGCATCGCTGGTCAGCGCGAAACATACTGAATATCAATCAGAAATCGTTTAATATATACTTAAAACCCATAAATTGTATGAATACCTGACACCGCGAATGTGTTCGGCGGTGAACAGCCAAGAGTGCGGTCGTTTACAGCTCTCCTTATCCTTCAGACAACGCATGCAGATATTAATGATCTGCAACTCCTTTCCCTCCTGAGCGTCTAAATTCACGTTCACGTAACTCGGCATCAAAGTCTTATCCGTCTCGAGCACTATTATCGGGAACCGTATAACGCTCGACAGGTTTTCATTGGTGGCGTCAATGAAGTACTCCATCCAAAAGTGAAATATCTGCTCCTCAGGCGTGAGCGCCGCGTCTTCCGGTTTACGTCGAAACTGATTGATGAGCTGAATGTTGCCGATGGTTGACTTGAGGTACCATCCGGGAGGCTTCAGGTTGAACATGCATTCGGCCGCTTGGATCGCTTTCGAGTAGTTTTCCGCCAAAACGCTTATCTCGAAAAACGTCGCCACATCCCAGTAGTCCTGTATCGACGCGAGACTGCCTTTACGGCCGATCAGTATATTGAGTACGGACGCGATGTGCTGTAATTCCGAACATTTGGCGAATTCGTTTCCCTTTATTACCAGAAGTGTGGCTAAATTGATGCCCGCGTACTCGTTTGACTGCACTTCAAAGCCCTTTCGGTACCAATTGATCGCGTTGTCCAGACTCTCGCGGTCCTGGTATTGCGATTCGACGAATATGTCTTTGTATATTCTTCCCGCAAGACATAGCATATCCGGAAAGTGGTTTTCCTCTTTCTTTAGCGCCGTTGTGATCACAGCCAGCGCTCTGTCGCGATCTCCAGGATTATTGCGACGATTCAACGCAAACGCGTATAAGTGGCGAATGGCTGGCGTGTATGTGAATGACAAATTTGGAAGCGATTCCAAGTCGTCGACCATTTGCACCATCGAGTCGTAGTCTTGTATTTCGCGAAACGAGATTAACATATTGTGAACAATGTCGGCGGACACGAGGTTGCGGTCCAAATCGTGTTCCATACGGTTGCGCATGTTTTGTAACGCTTTGGCCAACTCGTCGCCGGTCAGTGTGTCGCGATATTTGCGCAAATCTGCCAGAAATTTTTCTTTCATCTGAGTTCTGTTCCGACAAGCGAACAATAAATGAGAAAATGAATTGATTATATATACGTTTAAGTTTTATGGAAAGATAAATATAATTTTCTTTTATATTTTTCTGCGAAAAAAATATTTAAAAATAGTTTTCAATAAACTTTGAATATTTTCAATGCCAATAAATAGCCATTAAACGTTAATCAATTAAGAAAATTATTACGTATACTGTGTAAACCGATACACCAAAAGCAAAATCCCCAAAAAACTCCTCCCAATCGTGGATTTTTGTTTTTATTTTAAGTAATTCCCGTAAATCCCAGATTTGCCTTCAATTTTATTGCGTTTCGATTGCAATAAAATATAGGCAAAAACCATTTTGTTAAATACGCCGATCATATAAGTGCGTTACGAACAAAAAAAAGCTAATATTACACAAGAAATCGGTAACTCATATAGAAATTCTAATTTAAATATCATGAAAGTTAATTTCACGGCAACCAAAAATTCTTACTTAGATTGCACTTCGACTTCGAGTAACAACTTCTTCAGCCGACAACTGAGCAACGTTTTCGTCTCCGAAGTCAGAGAACTGGGAAGATTTGACGAATCATCGGTACTATTGACGAGTCTCGTAACCGCCGGTTCGGTGATATAACACCGCTTATCGTCGCCCAATCGATATGTGACTAAAGTATAATTACTGGCCGGCAGTTTCATCGGTATCAACACATCGGAAGAGCTGTCATTGAACAGTAAAATATTCTGTTTCATACCGAAACTCTCGCGATTTCCCAACCGATAAAACAGCGAATTTTGCTGGTCTTGTATGGACACGTCAACGATGGCCACATCCGCGTTATAGAACGTGTCGATTACGCTGATCTCTTCGAAATCCAATTTCTGAAACTGGATGTGATGTACGCTAGCATTACACATATGACACGCGCGTCGGATCTCTTCGTACGCCATCTTTCGGTGCGACAGCGTTGACGACTGAATGCTTAAGTCTATAACGCACGCGATGTCGATCTTCGGTCGCGATGATGGCGACGATGAGCTGCCGGTAACGTAATCGCGCGAAGACATGGCTGACTGGTTTGACTGCGACGGCAGCGATGACGCCCTGTGAGACGTTTGGTTCGTCGGCTGTTGTAATATCTGCTGCAGTGACGTGTGCAGCGATGATGACTGCGCCGCACTGTTATCAGCCATTCGTCACCAGTGCTCGTGATTATATGTGACGTTTATTTGGCCGTTAAGGTCACGTTCGCGTCTGTTTCATTGATAAACGACGCGTAAAGTAGTTTTGTTCACGAAAAAAGTAAACACAAACACTGAATAATTTAAAAAATTGTTTATTTGATCACAACTGCATATTTAGTATATAATTAATCGCATTTGACTTACAAAACCATAAAATACTTTATTGACCACAAAATCGTAATCTAATTAATCATTACTGCATTACATTGATTTCACTCCAATATTCATACATAATAGTTATTGCGCTGTTTTTATTCCCATTTATCCATAGATCTTCATGTTTTGCATGTTTTTATTTTCGTATTTCTATCGTAAGATTAAAAACACTTATTAATAGTTTCACATTAATATTGTTTATTTCATTTACATTCGCGGATAATTCAGGCGAAATATTTTAATTTTTGTAATTATACTTAAATGTGGAGATTAAGTCCTAAATTAAAAACACTGCCATTTTTTCGTTTGTTTTTCTGTACATTATTATTATTACGTTTTATTATGATTTTGCGCAATGGTTTTGTTACTATACAAGTATTGCGTTATTATTAGAGTCTCAATATGATAGCATTTGCCACTATTTTCATATGATAAGTAATGAGCGGACTTTTCGGTTTTAACCGAACAATTATTAATTGTTTAAAGTTCGGTTAGAGTCAATATTATTAAAGCTTTTAAGTAATAGTTAGTTTAACCGAATTAACCGATTTTTAAGTTTCGGACCGAAAAAACCGAAAATTATAGTTTTCAACCGAAATTCATAAATTTAACATATTTCACGTATGTTTTATTCAATTGCATTGATGCGCACATGTATTTAAAAAAATTGTCCATTGAAACAGATGAGTTTTTGTGACCCCATTAAATTTTAGCCAAAAGTTAAAATAATTATCGTTTAAATTCGTCGAGTTTTTCTAGTGGACGTAATTTCGGCTTTTTTAAGAAAAAAATTTGAAAATTTTTTTACGAAAAAAGATTGTTCAAAGACTTAATATGAAAAAATTAAAATGTATAATGTAATCAAATATAATTCATTACTTTAATTAAAAATACCAACCGAAAACGTAACCGATTTTTAACTGTATTTTTAAACGATAACCGACCGAATTTTGAGTTATTTATGACCGAAAAGTTCGCTCCTTAATGATAAGCAAATAATTAGATTCAGTCGTTTCAGCTCCGTTTTATATATGCTATTTTTTTGCTATTTAAATGATTTTCCCTATAAATGCTATTTTGCTATTTTAAATGCAATTTATTCATGATTTTAAAAATTGTCGTTTTTCGGAGTTTTTCGGAGCTTGAGGTGGAAAAAGGTTTGAAAATCAAAGTCCCGTACTGTCCTGCTAAATTAATTGTTTAGTCCTGTCCCGTCCCGTCCTGTTTAAGATAAATTTTAGTCCCGTCCCGTCCTCTCCTGAAAATATTTTGTGTTCATTAATTGATTGACTTACTTTTAGATAACAAATAAATTTTGTAAAAATTTTTTTCAAATAAAATAAAAGCTTTAAAATAAATACGTTTCATGTGTATAATATGGTTACAAGTTAAAAATTGATAAAAAAGCTGTAAAATTTGCAAAATGTTGAAAAATTATCAAAATTATAGATATTTGACACATTAATTCAATCATTTATAGATTTTCGGGATTTTGTGATCAAAATCTAAAATCCTGTCCTGTCCCGATATTTTTATGTGACAATCCCGTCCCGATAAATCCCGTAAAAATTTAATCAATCCCGATCCTGTCCTGTCCCGTCCCGATAATTTTTCCAGGTCTACTGTGCAGTACGAGTGAATCAATACAAACGCATTCATTGTAACAAATAATTACACAAAAGTTTCTACATTTAGAATATGTGTTAAATTTTGTTAATTATGTTGAAGATCGCAGTAAAAACTTTACATGAAGACTTTTCCAATGAGTTTCATATTTACTATTTCAAATTTACGTAAATAAGGTTCGGTTTTCGAGATAAACAACTCATTTGCAGCACAGTTGCACTTTTGACTGAAGAGAGGAGAACAGTAGTACTCCAGAAGCGTCTCAAAAAAGTTAGAAATTTTTAACTTAAAATATTTCAAGTAATTATGAATAAAGAAAAAACGTTTTCTATGGTTTACTACATGTTTGATATAGTGTATCGTTAAGCATAACAAGATCTGATGTTTACAGTTTCATTTCAGGTAATTATTTTGAGTACTATAAACTTTCATTTTTCTTTCATTATTATAATACAATAATATGTTCAAAATTTAAAGGTTAATTGTACTTCTGATATTTTTAACTTTTAATGCTCTTTAGTAATTTAGTTTTTAATATTAGGATGATGTCAATTAATATGTTTTACATGTGGTGTAATATTAGATACACAGTCTTTGAAGCACATAATTGAGAAATCCTTATCAAGTGTTATATATGAGAAACAAAACATTTGTTGTTTTTGTAATTGTATTTAATCATGAAATTAAACCCAATTAAAAAAATTTTGCTTGTGTTGAAAAAATTATTTTTATTCTAAACTGTGTTACAAATTACATGTTTACTTATTTGGCTAAAAAATGAATACATTTATTTGCTTATTAGTTATAATGATCGCTCAAAACGCATTCAGTAAGTGTCCAGCAAATAATATAACTTATCCGTGCATTTGTATCAATAATAATATTGACTGTTATGGTAACAGTTATTTCAATTTAAAGAAAACATTTCAGACGATTAGTAATAATTTAAACGAAACTGAGAAAAATTTCGATCAATTCTATCTCAACAATACAGCGATTAGAGAATTATCCGATAATGTATTTCTTGACATAAAGTTCGACGTAATTCTAATCGACAGCTCATACAGTCTTTCGAGAATCAATACAAACGCATTCACAGCGACTAATAATTACACGAAAAGAATCGCCATATGGAACACACCAATCACTGATAATTATGGTAACTTCAGTGTATTTCAAGTAATAAACCAAATGAGAAGTATTGAGATCATTGATATCGTTAACACTAGTTTGACTGCTATACCAGAGAATGCGTTTCAACCGATAAATGGCGAAGAAAATCATTTTAAATTTGTACAATTTTCACATAATTCTCGATTACGTTCGGTTTATAGCAAAGCGTTTTATGAACTGAATAATGTGATTGACATCTATTTAGTGAATAATCAAATTGATTTTATAGCAAAACGTGCTTTCGATATACGTCTCAATAACAGTGTAGATTTAAGTATAATATTACTGAATAACAATTTAAGTGATAGTAGGCATGTATTTGATAAGCATTGGCTTATTAGTTAAATTAATTTATTATTTATTTTAATTTGTCGTTAATAATTGTTTCATTATGTTTATTATTAGTTTCACTAATGATTCATTTGCAAACAGTGGACGACATTTTACGATTCTATTCAATTATAATTATCGCATCAAATCTATACCGGAAAATATTTTCGGTTTAATATTAAGGAATGGAAATGATATTGATTTGTATGGAATTCGTTTAGACTGCGATTGCAGTGTCAAATGGTTGATAGAGAATAAGGATGAATATAAGGATCATGTGTTTTGGGCGATATGTAGTGATGGCATTAATTTGTTTGATAAAACTTTGAATGATTTTAATAATTGTACTGATATTTAATTATATTAAATGTAAATGTTTTATTGTAATTTTAACATGTTTTCTAAGATAACTAGTGGGTTATAAAAATAAACCAAAAATATTGCTGCGATCAGGACTTGAACCTATCAGGTATTGTGACCACAAAGAAATGTCCTCAACTTTAGACACTCGCGGCTTATATTTTATTTACATTCTATAAAATATTTTTAAAAACATCAATTTTATTTCTAAATATTAACCACTGATACGAAATGAAATATTTTTATGGGTATTTAAAACCGACATCGGTTTAACAAATTAGAGTCAAAATAACAGAATTGAGGTCATAATAGCCCAATAGAGGTCGGAATAACATATTAGGGACAATATAACGCAGTAGAGGTTAGTTTAACACACTAAAGGTCATAATAAATAAAAGATTTCAGATTAGCACAATAGAAGTCGATATAACACAGTAGATTCAAAATAACACAATAGAGGTCAGTATAAAAGAGTAGAGTTAATATAACACAACAGAAGTTAGTATAACGCAATAGAGGTTAGAATAACAAAATTTAGGTAAAAATAACACAATAGAGGTCAGAATAACAAAAAAAAAGTCAATTTAAAACACTTGAGGTCAGTTTACATAATAGAGGTCAGTAAATCACATTAGATGTCAATATAATGCAATAGAGGTTAGAATAACAACTTATAGGTCAAAATAACAGGATATAGGACAGCATTACCCAAAAGGGTCTAAGTAAAACAATATTGGTCAAAATATAATGATATGGGTCGTTAAAATAGAGTAGGGTTAAAATAAGACATTATGGGTCAGAATAGCACTATAGAGGTCAAAATAACACAAAACCGGTCGGTATAACACATCAGGGTCTAAATAACACTAAAGAGGTTTGTAAAACACAGTAATGCCTAAATAACACGATAGAATTCAAAATAACAAATGAGATCAGTATAGTACAATAGACGTCTAATTAAGTTATAAAATAATTTTTTATTATAACTTTTGAATTAATGATTTATTAGATTAATTTGAATTTATAAAAGTCAAACCGTTAGCATATTTAGATTATATTTAATTGAAATACGCACAAAATACCACTGGCATTAATTTGTTTGACAAAACATTGAATTATTTTAATAATTGTACTGAAATTTAATTATAATAAATTTAAATGATTTATAGTAAATTTAACATGTTTTCTGAGATAAATAGTGGGTTATAATAATAACCCAACAATATTTTCGCGGTCAGGACTTAAACCTGGGGTATTGTAACCTCAAAGCAATGTCCTCAACTTTAGACACTCGCGGCTTATATTATATTTAAAATCTATAAAATATTTTTAAAAATGTCAAGTTTATTTCTAAACTAGAGTTTTTACACAACTGTGTCTGTAGAAAATGGTTTGAAATTTAAATAAAAACTCAACCCTTACACAACCCTTACACAACCCTAACCCACCTCTATAATTTTTCACAGTTCCCAACATCTCCTCAACTGACACGTCCCCAAATTTCCCCAACTGATATGTCCCCACATCTCCCCAACTAAAACTTCCACACATCTATCTAACCGAGACGTCCGCACATCGCTCCAAACGACCCGTAGCACAATAACATCCCCACATCACCACATCCAGGCACTTACCAGCTGTACATACTAATTCTGAATACATATATAATTATGAGAATTTTCAATCTAAACCAAGTATCGCCGCGTTATGCGCAGCACATGACTTGAAAAGCATTGAAATGTTCGCATAAAGGGGTGACACATCATGCCCAACTTAACCCCTATATTCTAACATTTCAATGCTTTTCAAGTCACGTGATGCGCATGACGCGGCGATACTTGATCTAAACCCTCCATAGTGGGTTTCCGCTTACCCCATCGAGTGACATACCTTTTAAACTTATTGCAATGGTATAAGTGTTAACGATCAAATTTCTAATTTTTTCACCACAACCCCCCTATGGGGCTCAACTTCTTCGGGACCTCCCCCATTTTTCCTAGAATTTTTGCGCTGTATTCATTGATATATGTATCGAGGGCGTGGAGACTATAAAGGGATAAACACAAAAACAAACAAACAAATGTTGATATATACATTAAGTTATTAACCACTGATACGAAAAGAAATATATTTATGAGCAATTAAAACAACTAGAGTTAAACAAATTATATTTATTTTTTACTGAAAAAATTTAGATGATTGTCATTCTTATTTGATTAAATATTTTTTGATAATAAAGGGTCATAATATTAAATAATAAGAAAAATTAAAAAGTTCATCGTATATGACTACAATTTTAATTTTTGTTAGTTTTGGAATTAATTTTAATTATTATATTTAAATTAAATATAATTCGCTTAACTAGGATTGAAAATTTATATAATAATATTTTATTTTTAAGCGAATGAGTATTATTTAAAATTTCAGTTCTAATTAAGCGAATGATATTTAATTTAAATATAATAATTAAAATTAATTAACATATGGCGAACAATATCCGCAACTGTTGAGAGTTTTTACGAAGTTTATAATCAGCCTTTCACCCGTTAATATTAATTCGGTCAGATTAACACCTGCCTGAACAAACCGATTCAACTGCTGTCTACCGCTTTCCGTTTTATTGAACTCAAGCGGCACTGGTATTGGTTTGCATCTGGTATTCGTATTGCCAACATCTGGCAGATGATAATTCAATTCTGTTGCCGTATTGTCGGCAAACTTCGGAAAGAATTCTGCAAATATATTAACGGGTAACGCATTGCGCAATCTCTGTACTGCTGGCGGATATTGTGGTTTACGGTTTGTAAGTATACTAAGAATAGCTTCGATGATTCGATCGGTAATATAGCAGTTATTCCCGAATCCAAATGTTAATCCCTCGGCAATTGTTGTGGTATTAAAGCCCAATAGAGTATCAGTTTCAAGATTAGCGGGCACTACAATGCCTTCATAATCATATGGTGGTACGTGTCGACCCATATTCGCGAGTCCGAGGTCTACTAATGTAGTATCGTTTTCAAGTTGCCATCGAAGTGTTGTTAGCTGTAAGTCATACCAGTGATACATGTGAAACAATGGTCTGAAATGAATACGTTTATATTTCTTTCAATTATTTTATAATTGCATTTTATATTTGTTTAAAAGATTTTTAAGATAATATATAATAAAAAATTATGCATATGTGAATGTAACGTATATTGTTATTTGTTAGAGACCGACATTTGTTAGAGTCCAACATTACATAAAGTTTTATTTTTAAATTAATCAAATTTATTTTTAAGTTCATTTCTTAATGAAAAATCTAACTTATATATTCGACATTTTCTGTCCGTTTTAACAGTAGTTGTTCATACAGTAGCTTTACAGGACATCAAGTGATATTATATAATATAAGTAATAAAGTTTTTTATATATTGATTAACCATTCTCTACGTAAATGTTGCATCACTAAAATAAAATATCTACTATTCATTTAAAAGCTCACCAATTATCAACACGACTGACAAAATTATATATCGAATCATTTAAATTATTTAATATTTTATGCTAAGAAAAGTCAATTAACAAAACTGTTTAATTATTATACCATTTTTATTCTAATAAAAATAAATATAATGATAAAGTTAATTTGCTTACTCATTGGTTGCCTGAACATTACCCATATCTCCGTGCAAACCACCGATATTTACGTGTTTACTAAAGTGTTGTCGGAATGCTGTCGGACCCCAGTTTGTTAGCGAACCAACGCCTTGTTGTGCGATATAAGTGGACACTTCCGGTGATTCCCAAACATTTATCGTACCATTTCTATTCCATTCACGTTTCAGGCACGTATTATTCGGATATTTAAGTATTAAATCATTGAATG
>JAQGAW010002987.1:0-13589 GCA_034698025.1 Phthiracarus crinitus | reverse complement strand
GTTTTATACTTAAAGCGGTTATTATTTCATCGAATAATTTCTCTTTTAATTATTATTATGCTTTGTTCAATAATTTTTCGTTTTAGTTAATGTTAATTGAAATATCAAATTTAATTGACTCATGGATTTAAGCCGATTTTTAAAAGTATTTTATTCTAATATATTATGATTTAATTATATTTTTTCAAAATTTCATGTTTACTAAAATTTATATTTATTTTAGTCACATTTAATTCCAATACTTTAATAACTGCTTTAATATTATTTAGGTGTTTATCTTCGATTAATCGAATAAAAGACAATAATTGTCTATAAATGCTGTAAATTGTCCGTAACTTAATGATACGGGTATTGTTTTAAATGTAAATTTTGGGTGACTATATATATGCTCATTATTGTATCTTTTTGTTTGGGTTTTAAAGAAGTTGTTGAAAAAAGTGTTATTTATATTCCGAAAATTTTTAATATATTGATTATTTAATTTATTTCTGTACAAAAACTTTGTCTTTTATTTAATTCGATATATAGTTTTATATTAATTGTTAAAAGTCTAGTTCATTTGATTAATTTAGGTTAAAGATTTTTTTTGATGGTTGAAATTGGATTAAATATAAATACATTAAATCTATAAATAAATTTTATGTTCATTTAATATTCAATGCTTACAATTGAAAGCACAATTGATTTTTTGGAAGTTATTTTTTAAACAATTGAGTCAATTATTTATATAATAAAATTATTTGTTCGTTACTTGATTTTTATCAATCGATAAATTTCGTGCTTCAATAAAAGTTTGTGAATTTTATAGTGTTTCACAGTATATTAACCAATTTTAAATAATTGCTGTAAACAAGTTAATGAACGTTAGACTAATATTGTGACAATAATTTCTATACACTGCCAACCGATTTGAACTCATATGAGGCTCATTTAATTGTAAAAATGTATTGTTAATATTAAATATTAATATGTAATTTATGTTTGTAAACACGTCTTTCTTAATTTATTGAATTTTTGATTAAAATGTATTATTAAGATTAAATTGTTTATTTATTTAGCAAACTATGGGCAGTTAATATCAATAATGTGAGTTAGAGATAAAAATATAGGCAGAGCCTAAGCTTATTCGGTAGGTTATAGGTAGAGTCGCCAAATTCAGGAAAATCCTTCTTTGTTTTGAACAAAATTATCACTAATCTATTATCATATGTGGACGAATCATATAAAATAAGCATTTTAAGACCTATTTGTTGTTACTGAAAATCCTGAATTTTACTACTTTTTTCCTGAAAACTCCTGAAAAATATGATAATTCCAAATTTTTTTTCCTATCAGAAAACGTTAAAATTGTGTTTTAAAACTACTTTTTTCTTCCAAGTAGCATTTTCGGCCGATTATCCTGAATAATCCTGAATTTCAAACTTTTTCATTTTTCCTGCCTGAAAATGTATGGTTTATAGTCCTGAATTTGGCGACTCTAGTTATAGGCTGACAGGTTAGAACTGATAGTAGGCTTAGGCTCCAAAATTATTTATAGGCTTATTTTCCCGTAACCTTAGGTGTAGGCTGTAGGCTCGAAATAAAACATTAAATTTAAACATTTTTTTATTGGAAAAATTTTAATTTTTAATATGTATTTACTAAAAACAATATATTTCAAACTTGATTCTTGAAACTTTTAATGCTTTTTCTATATTCTCAATACTAATTAATTTCTATATTGTAGTGTATCCGCCGAAGTAGTTATATGTAGTAGGATAGTATGAGACACGCCAGCGATGAGGACCACTATGAATGAGATTTTATGTGATAATATACCACATTTCATGTGAAGTGAAATGTATGTTAAAGATAGGTAAGCATCGGCATACATATTAACACTGAATAAACGCTATTATAAATGCTTTATTCAAAACTTTAATTAATATATTGAAACGCAAAACCTTGCGTACATTATGAAACGCAAACGTGAAGTGAAGTATAATGCGTATAGAAAACATAACTTATAAGTTATGTGCAGAGTTTCTACTTTTTCGGAACTAATACCTTTAAATTTCGGTCGGAAATTCTGAGAAAAAGTTGTATATTTTCGGACAAATTTTCGGAAAATTTAAGTAAAATTCAATTTAAAATATGTTTTTACATACTTTTGTTGAATGAGATTTACTTTTTGAAACTCTTTGTAATTTAGAAACGTTAAACTCTTAGGTTTAAAACGCAATTATTTGCCTTAAAATAAAATTTTCAAATAATAAAATTCTAAAAATTTTCCATAAAAGGATTAAAAAAGCCTCCATCCAAAAACTATTCAATTTTATGTTACAATTTTTCAATATAGTCTATTTTTCGGAGAAATTCGGATAATTTCTGAACTTTTTTGAATTATTCATTATTTCGGAGTTTTCGGAAATTTAAAGAGTTTTAATTTTGTTTGAATTTAGTTAATTAACTCATATATTTTAAATTCCGAAAGTTTTAATTAAATATAAAAAAGTCGGATTTCCGAAAAAGTAGAAACTCTGGTAATGTGTACAATGAGCATAGTTACACAATGAGGGAGCCAGCCCAGGGTTGACCCCTTGAAATTTTGAAAATTCGAACGCTCCCCACCCAAAATTCGTAAAATTCAAGGATGAAAAATTTTTTTGGTCAAACGTAAAAAAATTGTGCATCAAAATCGATGAGTTTTTGTGGCCTCCTTAAATTTTGATCAAAATTTCAAAATATTTTCGTATAAATTTGTCTAGTTTTTCGAGGTGGCGTGTCTTTTGTTGAGAAAAAAAATTGGAAAAAAAATTATTTGAAAAAAATATGTACCAAAGGCCTAAAAAATTATTGTTCAAATCCGATGTGTAATAGTAATCCGACCCCCTCTCTAAAAATTGAGATTTCCAAAATCTGACCTCTCTATTGCTTACGACCGAAGTGTAACTATGATGATGAGTAATGCTTAACAATAAGTAATAGAAATAATTAGTAATACATTAGTAACACTTAGTAATCAGTAGCATAATGTGTGCTTAATATGACATATGAATAAAGTTTAGTTCTAGAAATCAACTCAATAATAATAGTGTAGTGACTTAGAGTCACATACAATACATACATTATATTATTTTACTATGGATTACTAAGTTATTTTAAAATTGTTACACAATACAGCCTACTGGTTATTCAGTCTATTTTTCGTTAAGGCTTTAGGCTTAGGCTTGAGCTTAAGGTTAGTCTGCCTAAAAATTTCATCTCTAATATCAGTTTCTCAAGAAGTTGTCTAAAAGTATTATATGATCTTAAGATCTCTTTGCTTAATTTCTTATATTTCAAAATAACTAATTATTAGTCAGATAACAGATAATAATAGTTTAAAAGCATATCATATGAGTGTAATCAATCACTAAAGGAACGCATGACTTTATTTTTATGCAAAAAAAACAGTTAAACTAAATTGCTTTTTTTCTGATAAATTAATAGGATCCGAGACAAACAGACCCGAGAGTTCACGCACAGCAACCGATTCAAACCGATATAAAAAATTTTAGTGGTTTTAAATCCTTTAATATAAATAATTCATAATTATATTAAAATAATATTATTTATGTTTGCTATGCTTAACGAATTTAATAAACTACAAAACCTTAATTTGGAGAATTTTATTTATCACTTGAATTAATTGCTTAAACTTTAATTAAACTATTTTACCATTAAATTAATTTTTTTAAATGAAGTTATTTAAATGTTTTCAAATCTAAATCTTTAAGGTTTTTCTTTATATTTATAAGTTAATGTTTTTTGGTGGTTAGACTTTTGGTGGTAAGCGTTTAATTTTAGCCGATTTTGTAAAAGTAAAATATAAGTATTGATTTAACCGAAAAACACAATCAATAAAAATTTAGGTTTACATTTAAACACGTATAGAGTGTGCGCATCACTGATTAAAAAGTACCAAAAATATTGCACATCATGTTTATTAGTGCTAATAGTGTTATGACTGGTATGACAAATGTTTGATACGTTCATGTTTTGGTTAATTACTATTCTTATTTCAAATATTATATTAATCGTGATTTTCTGGAATATTTACGGCAAAAGAATTGAAATATTAATCGCACGTAAAGACGAAAAGAAGCAGATTTTGGGTTTGATTCACGTTTCATATTTAATTACAATAATATATTAATGAAACCATACATGTATTCACAGATCAATTACGTCGCGAAGCTCTTGAGTTAAAATTACCGAAAGAACATTCGCCACGAATTTAAACCATAACATAGAAGATGTCGTCGAATCCAATTAAAGAATTTTTTAAGAGAAAGAAAATGGAGCATACGTTTAAGAAAGCTGGAAGCGGTCATCAATTGGCCGAAAGTGCGTCCAATTCGAGGACAACAAACCCAAACCCAACGGATGCCAGTTCTTCATCACAAAGCGAACGATTAGCGGATGCGGCGCTTAAACGGTTCAACAAACCAAATGCGCAGAAACACGAAACGTTGGAAAATATAATGCAAACCGAACGCAAAAAACTTCTCGAGGAATACAAAGCGCAACAAATCGCTAATACAGACATTGAGGTAATAATCCATTCAATTGATGTCATCTTTTTTGATTTGATTTGATTCGCAGACAACACCAAAACAAGATGACGACAGATATATTGAGTTCGATAACAAACAATTGTTTAATTGCCCGACGATTGGAATCGATAAATCATTGCCAATCGATGATCTAATATTGGAAATACAGAATTACATCGACAATAATTATTCGGAGGATTCAACGTTGAAGTCCGCGATGAGCATTAAAAATTGCAATTTCAACGCTATTAACGATAACACGCCTAAAATATCGCAATGTTTGTCCACTTTGAACACTATATTAACCAATTTAGCGATCGATAGAAACAAATTTAGTAGAATTAGGAAATCAAAAATTGAGACTAAAGTATTAGATTTATACGGAGCCGAAGATTTTTTATTGTCCATTGGCTTTGAACTCGATCCGACTGGAGAGTGGTTTGTTTATAATGGAAGTGACGAAGACTTAACCGAAAAAATGAATTACTACGTGGATGTGCTTAATAGCGTCCAAAACTTTCCTATTAATCTTGACCGACAGGTTATTATAGATCCGCAGCAACAATCAGATGAGGAAACATTAAGCGATGATTTTTATAAATTGACTGCTGATGATGTGTTACGTCAACAGCAAGAGTTAACCGAAAAAAGAAACGCTGTTGAGTCGCTAAGAACGCAAGCGATGAGAGATAAACAAACCAAAAAAGTCAAATGCAATTTTTGTCGTTTACGCTTTAAATTACCATCGGGTTCGACCATTGATGCCAATTTTTCGACAAAGGAAACGCTTCAAGATGTGAAGACATGGTTAATAGTCAATTACGACACATCGCCTCATATAACAATAAAATGTGGAAGCGATGTGTTTACTGATGAACACGACACCAAAACTCTTAACGATTTAAACCTAATCCCTGCAGCGGCTCTTTATATTTTTAATAAGAGTGATTAAATTTTCTTAAGTTTCAAAATGCGCTGTAATTTTGATTTGAAAATATATTTAAAATTTTTTTTTGACAACGTTATTGTTATAAATTAATTAATATTACGCTATAAAAAACATTGACTGTACGATAATAAAATTTATTCACGTAATTGCTTTTAAATAAAATGATATAAATTAATTTATATTGAAATATAAAAAATGAATGTTGCAATGCAAGTGATGTGAGAAAAAAATTTTAAATTATACCAAACGGTGATCACATTGCTTATTCTTGAAGACTAGATTAAATAATTTAAAATAAGTTTTTAAACTTTAAGTGGTTTAATACCGTTAATATAACTGTTACAGTAGTACTTACTTCCTCTTTTCCATCAAAAGTAGAGCCAAGATATGCGAGATGACTAATTGCTAGCAAACTAAATAATAAATTCGATATTTTCACCAAAACCGAATTATATTGAGTGTGTTTGTGTCCAACATTTTTACAAATATATAGTTGATTATTATTAAAGATGTTCATTCGATTAATTAAACTATGATTTTCTTGTCCGTCATATTGGCATTTACGAACTTCAATGCATGCATCGTATATTTTTGACAATTTTAACCTTAAATCGAACTCAATTTTGGTCAAAATTCCTAAACTCAAAAGAACGCTCCATATTTGAAAATTGAATCCCTTTAAAGTTAATGCAATATTTTTTAGAAATAGTTTATTAGAGTATTATAAGTGTAACGTACGTGTAAATATGAGCTCACAAGATATGTTAGAAGTATAGCGTTAAATGCACCATAATTTTTCTTTGTGGGATAAAATACATCTGATTCATGGAAAAATAATTCATTTATACGAGTTTTTGAATTTTATTTAAAGTTACTGTACGGTACTTTAAAATTAAATTACTATTATAAGTATTAGGAAATATTTTAAGCGCAACCGTAAAATCTATTTGATAAAGTTATCTCAATAAACCCAAAAAAGTCGATTTGCATCAAATTCGATTTTAATAATCAATATTACGGTAATTACTGTATATAATCTAATTTTAATTAAAATTTCGAATCAAATATCAATATCAATAATCACAATAAATATCAAAAATAATTATCGCTCAAAAACTATCAAAGTTGACAGACCATAGAAACTAAAATATTACATAAAAGATTTATATTTATAGTCTAAATTTAAATGAAACTCATATTATGGTAATTAAAAAAGCATACTCTTTTTAAGCCATATATGCATTGGAATATTCCAAGCGATCACAACATCCACTAAAGAACGAGGAAATTCAATTGAAAGTGGATTTGTCACGTTTAAGCTTAATTGAAAAATATTTTTAAATTAGAAATTGATAGATTGGTTAACGACAATAATCAAAAAATACTCACTCGTATGACCAAAAATAAAGCATAGCTTGTGTCGCAAAACAAATAAAATAATGAGAAAATCTAAATTGTAATGCAGTTAAATAAACCGTGAAAATGTGTTCGAATAGTTGTACGAATGACAGTGGAAATATAAGCGATAATATATCCGTCAAAATAATTAATATATTTTCGGTTAAATAATAATTCACTAAACACGTCGATAGCAATAAAAATGTTAAAGAAATCATTAAGTAGTAAAAAGTTTGAACAATGCATCGTAACAATGATTTTTGATGATTGGTTTGATCGTATGGATGCCAAACGCCCAATAATAATGATAACGGATGTAATAAGTAACTCAATAAACTCAAATAATTATAACACTCATTAATATTGTATGAAATCAGTTTCATTATAATTAGCATAATATGCGGTCGAACGCGAATAAATGATGGCAAATACACGATTAACGACTCATTCATAGCTACAAAACACAGACACATAAACCAATTTATTTTTTGATTGTTTGGCGTTAAATGTTTCACTAAACTTCCAAATACTATAAAAACTAATGTTACTGAAAACAGATTATAATCATCGCGAAAGTGATGGAAAAGCAACGCTAATCCGATAAATATTGTCAATAATTTACGCGTTAACTGATTATTTATGAAATAAAAAAGTAATTTAAGCGTAATATTAGCGGTTATTATTGGAGCCAAATATGTAGTGAAACCATCAACAAGTATTGGTATAACGCAATCATTATAAATATTGTAATCGTCGTCCATATCCGTATCAAATTCTTGTTTCAATTATATTAATAACAAATATTAAGACATCGCGTAATAATCATATTTAATAATACCTTGGAATGAATCATAATAATCGTCGACATCTTCTTCTTCAAACATTTTCGCGACAAACTGTTAGAAAAAAGTTTTCAATTTTAGTGCACAACATTCAGAACTTAAGTGCTTCTCAAACTTTATTTTGTAACGTCTGAATATCAAGCATTCACGAAATTAATAACTTATCATTATATAAAGGAATGATTGAGATATCAATTTATTAATATCTATATTGTGATATGCGTAACGTTTGTGGCCTTTGTTTGAATATCACTAACTAATTTATCGATTTAATCCAACATTCTTAACCCTATCGTTCATTGTATTTTGAGTTATTTAAAAATGCTCTATTTAAAACAGTATTTAAAAAACGTTTTGTTTTGTTTACGTAATTTTTGTAATATATAAACCATTGATGAGCTTATTAAACGTGACGCCTAAATGTCGCGTTTTTTATAAGCTTATTTGTTTCATTATGTAACTAAATTTTTTCCCCCTTTTTTATATTTTGTTCAGTTTATACTACGCTACAGTCTGGAGACTTCGTTTAATAATCTCATAAGTGGTATAAATGTGATAAAAAGTGATGCAAGGTTTTGTAATGTAACATACGGTACGTGTACCTGAATATACAGTATAAACAAGTCTACTGACATCTTGTAATGCATAATCATATTAAAAGTTTTATTATAAGTACCGATTAAACCATTAGCATTATATCCATATTTTTTGACAATAATTTGTTACGTATCGTTAACTTATTTAACTTTAAAATTTTTGCTAAATTTTGCTTAATTAACCATATTATGTTAATTATAAATTTAATTTGACTAAAATAAACACGATTTAATAATAAAAACTGAGTTAAACGAAACATTAAAGATTTCTCAAATATTTGGCGGTTTACCGGTTTAAGCCGCTATTTTTTCTGTTTAAATATAAAAATTAGTGAAGTTTTTAAAATAGTTTTGTTGGATTGGCGTTGTTTCGCACATTTGAAACCCCAATAAGCAGTAATATAACATTGTTTAGTTTTCAATGTATGCAATAGAGTACACTACAGTGGCGTAACACTAGTAAACATTGACGACACGTGTTTGTGTTTGTATTTATTATTGTTTTCGTTTTGATCAAACATTACACAAATTTATTAATAATTTAAAATTATTAATATGAGCACAAAGTTAACGAATATTTTATTAAATTATAAGAAAGCTGTTAATAATGGAATTTTTACTTTATTTAAAGAAAAAGGTGATCACGTTATGGATTATTATAAATGGATTAGTCTTACGCTAAAAAATGAAACTAAACAACAATTCGGCAAAACTCATGAATTTAAAGTTCAAATAAGACCATATTCGTTGGAACCGTTTGCCAGTGGAGTGTATTTATGTGCGTTTGGAATATACGCCAAAAATAACAGTCATTTGTATAACATTTTATATAGAAATTGGCAATACGTATGATATATTTAATAATATTTGTTTGTATGAATGATTTATTGTTATTAATTATCATTTATTTAATATTATAAATAGGAATATATAATGTGTGCAAAATTGGGAAGTTTTACAATGGATTACAGTCCACTTTCTCCAGTAGTGGTTGAAATGCCATTCAATCACGTGACACATCAACAGTTAACTAATGTTTGTCAACAGTTTATTGACCGCAAAATACAAATTGGTTTACCAACTATTAAATATAATACACAACACGATTCAATAGAAGAAGAAGAAGAAGAAGAAGACAGACCCGAATCATTAAAGACCACGAATCATGAATGGTATAAGAATGAAGTGAAATGCTTTGACATTCAATTAATTTCGTTTAATAAACCAGAGTTTAAATTACGTGTCATAAGTGACGCTCGATTTTCGTGCAGAGCTTTGATTCGTGACATTGCGGTTCATTTGAATACTGTCGCACACATCACTGATTTGCATCTCACAAGAATGGGACCAATTAGTGAATGTGATTGTATTAAGAAATATGAATTACATTTGCCTATTATTTATGAATCAGTTAACAAATGGAAACCAATTTTTAAACAAAAATTTGTTATCGATAATTGATAAAATGATTAAAACGTAAATAAGTTTTCATTTCAATATAATTTTATTCAATTAAAAAAATATATTTTTAAGACTATAAGATATGTTAAAATACCGCTTATGATAACGTTAGCAAACAGGTAGACATTATTCGATCATAAAAATTAATGTTTGTTATGATCGTTAACTTTAATTAAGTTCTATTCTGTTGAATATTCTACGAATCAAAACGATCTAAACTATTATAATGCATTGTCTTTGTTAATGGAGTTGCAATAACAGACCGAGATTTTACACAAATAAATACTAAAACAATTTTAGTGCATTCAGAAAAGAACGTGACAATCGATGTACAGGTATTCATCGATTCTCAAGTTTACTAGAATTTTTAATGCCAGTAATTTTGAGATGAGTATACTATATATGACTTATATTAAATGTTTCAAAGTAAAAGTACTTAACTTTTTTATTAGTATCATATTTAAATATTTTTGAATTGTGTTGTAAAAGAATTTCAAGTAATAACTATACTTAACAATTATTTTTTTAAAAAATAGATTCATTTTATTATTTTTATTAATTATGAAGTTGTTTATTATCGTAATATTAGGTGAGTCTATAAATATAGATTTTAATATTTTCATTATTCTAGTTAAAATAATTTAATTTATGTAACAAAAAGTTACATTTAATGCGAAAATGTTAGAGATGAAAGTTTTAGGCAGACTAAGCCTGCATTTTTTCGAAGTCTTAGGCTAAAGCCTAAGAATACAGCCTAAACGAAATCTAGTCTTAATTTTATCATAAGCTTTATTTTTTTGAAATAATGTTAGTACGGTATAAGCATAATTTCAGTAAATAAAGTTTAAATAAATAATTTTTTATCAATAAAAGGATTATTAGTTAAATAAGTTAATTATTATAAAAGAAGTTAAACGATTAACTGTTATGATTAATATATAATTTCAATTAAAAGCTTATTATAAATTATTTGAAAAAATGCATTTTATTTTTATTAAAATTTCTGTTTTAAAACAATTGCTATTTGATATATAGTGTTATATTTTTGCGAACAAATTGAAACAATAAACTTGAAAATCGCAAATTATAACGGTGTTACACTCAGTACATGTGGATTGAATGCATTATCTATTAAAACTCCTCCAAAGAAATGCTTTAAATGGCATCAGACAATAATTGAACAGCAAACAGCATTAAGAAATATTAAAAATGGACGATACGCTAAAATCGGAGAATTCCCTTATACTGTAATGCTTATGTCTAGGTATGCATTATTTGTCTCAAAAAATAAATTTAAATGACTAAACTAAAAGTAAGTAATCTTTTTATAATTTTGATAAATAATCGATCGCACATCAAACTTATTGCAAGTAATCTTTTAGTTGGTTTATAAATATAAAAATTTATAAATCTAAATTTGAGTTCCTTTATTTATTATGTATATTCATTTTTGATTACCAAAACGACGCCTATTAACATTGTTAATAAATCCAAAAACAGTCAGACAGACATAGTCAAATCTAAATGCACGTATTTTTTATATAAAAGAATAAACTTTTCTAACTTAATGCATAATACGTGTTATCATTTATTTAATCTGTTATAACTGTTTGTTATTAGCCAAAGCACTGCAATATATTATATATGAATTGTTGTTAAATAAAAAAATAATTTTAAACATCAAAAATCTAATTATTTTTTATTGTTTCCGTTAAAAAGTAGAGGCAATATCTGTACGGGTTCGATCATAAACACATTTTGGATCATTACTGTCGCTCACTGTGTCATTGAGTAATTTGAATTCAGTTTTTGATTTATATGTTATTTTTAGGTACAATACTATTAAAATTAATGTTTTAGAACCACAGGGACTTTGGTATTCGTGGGAATTACTGAACATACGGATATGGATAGTAGTATGGATAACATTTTTCAAGTTAACCAAATCATTACTTACGAAAATGTTACGAAGGCTAACATAAAGAATGACATCGCACTAATAAAGCTGAACAAACAGATTGATTTTAAGATATTTCAAGCGAACAGTATTTGTTTGCCGTCACGTGGCTATACAATAGCGCCATCAGAACTGGCCATTAGTAATGGTTTTGGTGCTATCATGGATGATGACGATAGTCGAGCAAAACGATTGAAAATGACGCAAATAAAATTAGATGATCATTACAATGAGACTGATAAGCTTATGTATTCACATAATGCTAAATATGGTTCAGTATGCGTAGTAAGTAAATCGCAACGTTTTTCGTTTGAGAAGAACATTAGTGATCAATGTTTTCCCTAACAAACTATTACTAAAATACTTATTTGAAACGATTTCATTTCAAAAATAACTATAGTATATGCCATACAATTCCTTTTTACTTTGCATGCATTAAAAACGGATTTAACCTTTGAAAATCTTCTAAACCCAAAAACAAAATTTATATTACCTTTTTTCTTGCATGTAATATAAAACCGATGAACAAGAAATCTGCCGCCACTTTGCCATTCATGATTAACCACTGATTAACTTAAAAATAAGTACAATCGATTCGTTTTATTCTAAGCTTTTCAACGATATTTTTAATTGTTCCGATTGATCCTTAACCGAATTAAATTTAAAACACATGGAACAGTTAACAATATATATATCTTTGGAAAGCTTATAGCAAAATCAATTGATTGTAGTTATTCTTAACTTAATCGAAGGTTGGGTACAAGAGTAGCAGAAGGTAATCGCTTAAATAATAACGTAATTTTGTTTGATAGGTAATCATTTTGTATTACATACAATTTTAAAGGGGATTATACTGAATATAACAAAGTTATAATCAGTCCATTAAGTGATTAAGAATCGTTAAAATTCAATTCATCAATAGATTACCATTTCTGGTTGTTTTACTCAAAAGTTTGATTCCAATTGTTTTGTCTATAAATTAAGGGCGATTCTGGTGGACCTCTATTGCAATACGTTAACGGAAGAGCGGTGCTGATCGGTCTCAATACAAGCATTAGAGGCGCATACGGGAAAGATTGCGGTAATGTAACGCGAATGAATTTCACTCCTGTCCAGTATTATCTAAATTGGATTATAGATAATATAAGAACTAACACATAGAAAACAATTCAATTCGCGCCACAACAACACAGACAAATACGGATAATATTTTAATTGATTTTACATTTGATTATAATTAGTACTATATTTCTTGCGTTACATTAAGTAACTATTAATTAATTTGCATTCAACTAAATATTTAACAAACAAATAATAAAGAATTTGCTTTATTTTAAATAACATATTTGTGTAACGGTTTATCTCAAATATTGAGATATTTTTTACTATAATGTTTTCGTTAAAAGTAAACGTTAAACAATATTATCACTATATTTAGGACTCATAATATGTCTATCTTCATATCATAATTTAAAAACATTTCTTAATATTAATACTACTGTACAGTATATTACACTAACAACGTAACAAAATAAGTTTGAAATGTTTGTAATATTCCAATGCTGTATATTTCATACTTACGACGAGTAAACTTAACGTAAGTGTAAAATTGTTTAAATATTACGATGATTTTTGATGAACACATTTCATATGTTTATGCATCGTATGTTTCAATATAAATCGTTTCTCACAACCCGGCCATTCACACGAATACTGTATTTCTCCCGAATGTATCATTAAATGACGTTCAAGTGTTTTATTGTTAGCAAAACTTCGATCACATTCAGGCCACAGACAGCGAAATGGTTT
>JAQGAW010002986.1:0-13592 GCA_034698025.1 Phthiracarus crinitus | reverse complement strand
TGTGGAATTAATGATTTCCTTATGCATAATGATTTCCCTGTGGAATTAATGATTTCCTTATGCATAATGATTTCCCTATGGCAATAATGATTTCCTTATGCCTAAATTAGATCTGACTTGTTTATGCGAAAGTTTAAACCGATTTTTAATTAGCGGGATTATTAGATTAATATTACAATATTTATTTTAAAGAAAAATTTAAATGTTTTTATATGTTAATTTATGTGCGACTAGCTAAGCTAGACGTCACAGTATCAAACCCCTAAACCATTTCAACAATAATAAAAAATTTAACAATTTCAAAATACCAATTTTGCCTTCCTACTCCGATAATAATGATAACAAATTCTCCAATTTCGACCATTCACTTTTCCACTCAATCGATAAAGCGTCTTTCCGTCCTCACCTAACACCAGAAACCAAATCACTAATCTCTCAACTAAACTCCCTGCGCTCTTAGCTATCTAAAAATCCGTAAAACCCGACCACAATCCAATCCGAAATCAAAACACTTAACCACACTATCTCCAACCTTATCACAAAATCCCAAAAAGCCTGCTGGCAATCCCACATCGAAAATATTAATCCTTAATCAAACCCACGAACCCTATGGAAAATAATTAAATCAATAAATAATAACTAAAGAGCCAAATTTTACATAAAAGAATATAAAAGCATAAAAAGCATATTTTGAAGTTTATTGCAAAAAGAATATGCGAATATCATTTGATATATTTCTAGTTTAAATGAATTAATAAGGCATATTTCGTAGTTTCTATTTAATATAATTTAAAATATTTCCAAAAATTGTATAAACATTTAATAATAAAAAAAATGTTAAAATTTAATAGCTAAAGTTTTAAAAAGATTTAAAAATTAAATTATGATGTATTTATATACCGGTAGTTAAATTTAAAATAATTTAAAATAATATAGATGATAAATTCAGAATAGAATTAAATGATTTTTTTGAGAATATTTAAGCATTTTTTTAAAAAATTTTGAGAATATTTAAGAATTTTATGAGAATATAAGTATTTTTAAGAATATTTAAGACTATTTATGAGAATTTATTTGAGAATATTTTGAATATTTTTTGAGAATATATATTCGAATATTTTGAAAATTTTTGAGAATAAAAATCCGCTCTTTATAACAGATGCTTGAATTTTGAGATAAGTAAAGCTAATTTTGAATGATAATCATTTCGATAATTGTTTTATATATTGTATCCTTAATTCTGGTGAAATAATGTTATCTTTAACACATACAGTAATTCACATTAAATTATTGCTCTCTGTTTAGTATAATAATAATTATAATTAGTTTATATGGAAATTATTTAATACTTTACCGCATAATTTCTGTTTTGGTAATTTTTAACACATTTGAAAAATTTAAATATTAGCCTATGTTTTATTAGTTATAAATCCAATAAATTAATAATAAAATTTAAACGGCAAACTAAATAATTTTAAAAAAAATAAAAATTTATTAAAGTACAGTACATATTAAAAGTTATAATAGTATTATTGAATAATACAATTATTACAATAATACATTTTTTGGCTGATTTGTTGTTCTCTTATCTTTAATCTTTCATTTTGTTGTTGCAATTCATTAATTATCGTTTGTAACGTTACGTTTTCTTTTTTCGATTCTTCAAGTTTTTCCTTCAATAGAATATTTTCTTCATAAACTGACGTATTGTTAGTATTGTTAGTCTGAAATACTTCTGGCAATGAATTCGATTTTTTGATCCCAAATGAAATCTCATTTCCATCGATGATTTCTTTGCGTATCCATTCAGGCATCTGTTATACCGGTTTTGTTATATTTAATTTAATCAAATAAAACGATAAGTTTTTTTGTAGAATTTAATAATGTTTTTTAATGTATTTTACTATTAGTATTCTTCAGTTTTTGTTGTTTATTAATCATTAATGATTGTTAATCATTGTTTGGCTTTAAAGAAATAATACTTACATTTTCACTTAATGTACTTTGGCTTTGACTCGAAAATCTTTCTTCATTTATTGCAGGCATGTGTGAAATATGGAATGTCTGCTCAATACTATCCGAACCCAAAGGAATAGTTGTGTCGATGATTATATAAATGGTATCGTCAGTGAAACAATAGATATTGGATAATCCAATAATCTCTCCGTGATTAAGGCTTACAGGAGACGCATATATGGACACAATTGCTTGCGGTTTAAGAATGATGTCGCGATGAAATGTAGTGCTCGTCGATGTTAAAAGTGAAAGATCATTCAAATTATCGATTATTATCTGAGGATCACGTATTTGGATGATAGGAAAATCTGGTCCAACGCTTTCGATAACATTCATTAATGATTGATTGCAATCTCCTATAGAATAAAAATATAACGAATACATTAATTCAAAGAATGTTTGAATATTTAAATAACACTAATTCAGGTTCACTTTAATTTAATACGGAATAAAATTACGGTTTACACGATTTGAATTTGATTATAAAGCACTGTTATAGTAATACATTAAATATAGTTCAACAAAAAATAATAATACAAACCTAATTTAATGGCATCCAAACTCAGATCGGTTTCGTTGTTTAAATGTTCTGATAGAAAATATAAACTTTTTTAAAGATAAATATCGAAGATATAAATATGATTATAGATTAAAAAATTAAACTGATTCTATTAATTAAAACATTAATTAATTAAATATTTAATTCTTTAAATTCTCTTTTAATAGAATTTTAACATTCTATTTAAATGTAAAATTAAATTTACCAGAACTTGTACTGCCTTTTCCTCGAATATATCTCGAGCCCCAAAAATATAGAATATTCTGATCATTTGATGCTATAGTAAAGCACGAACCAGTTTGAACTTTCTATTCAGTAATAGTATAATAATTAGTTTAAACGATACTAAAGTTTTGATGTAAAAATATTGCTTACAATTATCGTGTGCTCAGATAACTGTTTGATAAGATGAGGACAGTATAGCGCTCTTACGTGACCCATACCTAACTGTGAATCCCAATTACTGCCACAAGTAATCAGTTTTCCATCTTCTATAAGAAAAGATGAGTGATTTTTACCTAAACTAATTGAAAGCACTCTTTTTCGAAGCCATTTTAATTTAGTTGGATGTGTTCTTAATGGAACTTTAATAGTTCTGAACTGATGTCTTTCGTTGAGTCCGAGCTTATTATTTAGATTATTGCCACACATCCAAACCGAACCGTTTTCATCGATTAGAGCTGTCGAGTCTGGTCCACAAAAAACATTTTTGATGACCACTTGATCGGCAAATGACACAATAGTAGGCAATGGAACATTAAATTCTTGGCCACCAATTCCTAATCTTCCGTCAATATTGGATCCCCAAGAATATACCTTTCCCTCACCCGTTACTACTACCACATGGTTTGGACCGCAGCTAACATTTGAAACGTCAGCACTCAATAAGGCGTCCACTATTTTCGGAATAAAACACGGATTAACGTCAGATCTGCCTAAACATCCACTTTCATTATCTCCACATGTCATTACGAGACCGTTTTTGCTAACAAATACGCTGAACCCATCGCCAGCACATATCTGTGTTATATTACGATTTCGTATCGATTCAATAGGTTTTGCTTTTTCTACAATGGTTTGTACACAATCTCCGAGACCTAATTGTCCTTTAATGCCATTTCCCCACGAATATATAATACCACTATAAGACAACGCCAGAAAATGTGTTGAACTTTTGCTTATCTATTATGCGATTTTATTTTGTATTGTTATTCAACTTAATGTTTTTAAATTACTGTTTAATTAATGATGTAATCAGGTTTATGTTATTGCTTTAGAAATAATTCAATATAAAAATTATTGAAAAAATAAGATTTCTATTTCATTGTTTGTTTTATTTCGGCACTTATAACAAACAAGAATAATATTGACTTTGAGACTAAAGTTATCTTAAGTTCAACGAAACTAAATCTCATAATTTAATGGGAAAATCGGAGCCCGAAAAAGTAGTATTTAAATATTATTTTGGCGGAACCGGTCAGATGTCAGATCTTTCTACTGTCAGTGCAATTTGAAATTTATTTGAAATAATAATCTTCTAGAGTTCATTAGACATTCATAAAAACATTAAAACATGAGAAAAATCGCTTTGTGTAAGAAATCACATTACAATTACCATAAGAATCAGATATCAAATTTTTAGATTATACTTATATTCTATATTTTATCGAACAATCATTCATTTACCTCTTTTATTCTCTGCTTCGAAGGCAACAAAACTGGCACTAATTTGATATTTGGTTCATTCAACTTGACTTCATATACAATCGATCGGTTCGCACATTTCATTGAACTGTTAAAGTATTAGATTCCAATATTTATTAATATCTTCCATGTAATCCATGAATGTGTGTCTACCTGTTAACGTTATTGGGTGCGAAAGAAACTCCTGTTGAATGATCAATAGTGGTCGGAATATTCTGATATTGTGACCAAACTCTATACCTATCGAGTTGTAGTTTATTTAGAAGTGACGTAACGTTCTTCATAATCGTATATGAATTTGGTCTTAATTCAGGATTTTTTTGTAATAATTCTTTAATTAAGTTACGAAAATCTAAAGAATAATTTCGTTTAACGGGTGTAAACTGTCCCTAAAAAGTAAAAAAAAGTATTTTTTGAGTAAAGCTTAATAAACCAAAATAAATTAGTTTAGAGTAAGTTAAATTTAAAATGTAAAGTACATATAGACTATTTTAAGTTTGACAGTATTTAAGTAAATTGAGTACAGTTAAGATTAATTAATTTTAATTTAATACGTAAAAAACGATTTACTTTAACAATTTTATTGATCAAAGCCGGAAGATTCGATCCTTCAAATGTTTTCTGCAAACATGCCATTTCGTAGAGCACACAACCCAACGCCCAAATGTCTGACTTTTGATTATAGAACTTTCCTTCGCACTAAAGTAAGCGCAAAACAACTTAATAAACAAAATTTGAAATACGCTAAAGTTTAAAACGATCGAAAAATTACAATTTCAGGACTGATATAATAAGGCGTTCCGACAACAGTTTCGGCATCTCTTCTCGAGGTTAACATTTTTGAAATCCCAAAATCGCCAACTTTTATGTAACCTTCTTTATTAAGAAAAATATTCGCTGTTTTAATATCGCGATGTAATATATTATTTTCGTGCAAATAAGTGATTGCGGACACAATTTGTCTAAATATCAATAGTATTTCGTGTTCTTGTAAAGGTGTGGTCAATTTAGCCAAAAAGTCTGCGAGAGTGCCTGCGTCTGCGTATTCCATTTCGATGAATAGGTCACCATTGCTATCGAAACTGTCATAATAGCTAATTATATTTGGATGATTAAGAATTGATAACACTTTCACTTCGTTAATCGCGAGTTGACGTTCAGACGCATTCAAATCACTCATATTTATTTCTTTAAGCACAACCAACAAACCGAATGGTTTTTTACGGTACAAAACCGCTGTACCGAAAGCACCTTTATTTCAATTAAACAATATTAGATTTAATTAATTTCTATGAAAACTCAATTCATTCATACCTTTGCCCACGACTCGAATTTTTTCATAGTTATTCCAATTTAGTTCTTTACGGATAGTAAATCTATTTTTGAACTTTTCTTCGCGAATATTTTTAACTGAAATCGATGTTTCAGCGAATCTCAATCCAACCGATTGTTTCATAACTGTTTAACTAATTAAAAGTATTAAAAATATGTTTAGAGTTAGTGCTCCACTAATTAATCACAATAAACACACTTTCACTTCAATACTTTTAGTTTCTATGAATTCATCAAAATAAATGTTTCTCTGTTGGAGTTCTAGTTATAGTTATTGTCAATTTAATGATTAGATTCTATACTGTGTTATGATCAGGAACCGGATTATTATGGCATGCCATAAAATGCCATATTTTCCCATAATCAGACTAAAATGCCATAAGTTGCCATAATTCAAAAAATAAGTAAAATACGCAATAATTCAACAAAAATTTCGTATATTTTCTATAAATAAATTCTATTTTTAAGAAATTTTTAATATAGTTGGAAAAAATATCGGCCTAAGCATAGTATTACGAAAAGAATTCGAGACAGATTTGTATTATGTTGATATAAAAATTTGACTTTACATTGAGATATGTTGAATAATTTTTTAAAAATAACTGATTTGTATCAATATTTAAACTAAAATGTCATAATTGTATAAAATTTGCTAAAAATGCCATAATTTAATTAAGAAAATGCCATAATCGATGCCATAATTCGACAAAAATCTTGCCATAATGCCATGCCATAAATAACACTCCAAAACGCCATTAAAATCCGGTTCCTGGTTATGATATGTTGAGCACTGATTACATGTATTATCAATTATTGTATATTCATTTAGTAATGAATATCCAATAAAGCGTATAACAATTGTTTGATCAATTTTAGCTCATTTTCTCAAATAAAAGTTCAGCTTATGGTTTTGACCATATCTGTGTTCCCTTCAGTCTGTATTTTGTAGAATTCAATTAATAATTATATTTTCACCATCTCTTGACTTAATAAAGGGGTGTCGTATTACCATAATGGGGTTAATATCTAATATATTTATTAAATAAGTGTTCATAACCTATGATAAACTGAACTCTCATTGAATGTGTTGTTCTTGTTTTAGTATAGATAAGCACAATATAAGTTATTAAGATATTATTAGAGAGTATACTTTTAAGAATTATCCGATTTTTTAAATGATAAATAAAATATTTTAACGGTAAATAAAATATTTTTTAACTTCTCGGAGAGAAATCCATCGCATAGAGTTGATCATATCTGAATGAGTTGATGAGAAATAATAAAAACGCTAATATTAAACAATATAAAATCATAAACGGTCTTAACATATAACTACAACGGGTTAATGAATAAATAACAAAAATGATATGAATGGTGCAATACTTTTTCGTGTCTCTCTCTCTCTCTCCGTCCGTAACTATTGAAATAAAGTATGCGTAAATCGTATACATTGTTTTCACTGCTTTTGCTTAACAATGCATAAAGTTTTTTAAACTTCGTAATACAAGAAATGTTTAGCAAAATAAATAATATTACAGCCAATATTAAACAAAATAAAATAATAATAACGGGGCTAATGATTAAATGACAATAATAAGATTGGGCTGCATTAATCAGACTGGAATGACCTCATATTTAATCGACCATTTATTCTAATTTTATTATTATGATTAGTAAATCAAAATAACGGTATTTGATGAGTTATGACCATGAAAATAACAATCATTTTATATTTTAAACTTTTGGTTGCAATATTTTTATCAGATAATTCTTATTGTTTCTTAAGTTTATTTACAAAGAAAAGATTTTTCGAAGGATTTTTGTTTGGAGTATTAATCGGAAAGGAATTTGGTTCTAAACCACAACAAGTTCGTCACGTATACCCATATTAGTAAGTTTTAATATTTATATTTCATTCATTTTGTTTAAACGAAAACATGAAACTTTTTTTATTTGTTCAAACTTTTACTCATTTCAATAAAACTTTCCAGACAAATAGAAAAAATTTAGATTAAATCCGATGAGTTCTAAGAATCAAACAGAAATTATTTTTTTAATTTGAGACTTCTTAATAATGATGAGAGTAAGCTCAAGCTCAACTCAAGCTCAACTTATAGATTTAAACTTTGAGAATGTTGAGCTTAGATTTATAAGCTCAAGCTTTAGTCCATTGAGCTTTTTGAGGTTTAAAACTAATTAATGAACAAAATATTACATAAAATGTATCCAATTTTATCTAAATAAAGCTTAGTCTAATATTTTCATAAAATATAACAATCAATATCACACAAGTCAATATTTTAGTCAATATAAATAAAATTTTACTACTAGTTATTTATACCCTAAAATTCCGTAAAATCTTAAGAAAAAAGTAAATTTTCTTATAAAAATATAACATGCGCATTATACATGTGTGCGCATAATCTTAAGTGAAAACTTATAAAACTTTAAAAATCCATGGTAAGTATTATATATGGAGCTATTATCGGAATTTTAGGTAATGTTGTTTATAGAAAAAAAATTTTAACTTTTAAGCTCAACAATAAGTTCAGGTGTTCGAACAAATTATTAAGCTCAAACTCAAGTGTGTAATTTTTTTTGAAGCTCGAACTCAAGACTTCTAGATTTTGAGTTTAAGCTCATGATTTTCAAGCTCAAGCTCAGCAAAATTGAGTTTACTCTCATCATTACTTCGTAACTACAAATAAATGTTCAAATCCCATAATATCTACATTTATATTTTAATAAACAGTGTGCGAAGTAATTCTCCACAACTGTCTCATCAAATACCGGTATACGACGACAAGAAACATGAAAACCTATTTTCTAGTCCAGAAGTATCATCAATTGATACCGAATACAACTCTGAGAAATATGAAGAGAAAAAGCATGAAAACCTAATATCTAGTCCATCCATTCAAATGAATTCTATAAAGTTTCCCGTTTTGATACTCGACAAGAAAACTAAACAAATTAAAAAAGGAATGTATTCTTATAATTGATAATTTTGCGCATTAAATATTTAATTTATATACTTTTAAGTTTTGTTATTTTACATAAAATACTTTATTATATTTACAAATGTAATGCAATTGTGTTACACTATAATATTAAAAACTAAATATACGTTTGATTATATTTATGGTTTGTCTTATTTTATAACCAATGAATTAAGTTTGATATTTGCTAACAACTCTAAATTAAATATTTTGTTTATATAAATTAATAATTATTAATTGTTAGTTTGTATGAGATTTTATTAATAAATAACTTACGAGTTTGGAAAAAAGTTTGTATTATAGAAGGCCTAGACGTAAGACTAAACAAAAAAAGCGTTTTTTACGTAATATAAAGAATCAGTGGTTTCGCTACAAATTCATACTTATTAGTCGACAGTTTTATTCTTTGCAATACTAATGTATATGAGAAGAGTTCAATATCATTGAAACCAGAGATTTCCAAGGTCTGCTGGTCTAGGGGGGTGTTCTTTCGACTTTTTTCAAAATTCAATGGGTGGGTCAAACTCACCTGATTTAGCGGACAAAATTTTTGCTTCGGCTCTAAAATTTTTCCTAAAAATTTTTTTAAAAAATTTTCCCTGCGAAAGCCTAAACCACGCCCAATGAAAAACTCAACGGATTTAAACGACAATTTTTTGACATTTTGATAAAAATTTAAGAGGGTACCAAAAACTCATCGGATTAGATGGACAATTTTTTTACAAAATGACAAAAAAAAATTTCAAATTTTAAAATTTTTTTGTCCTTGAAATCTCAAAATTTTGGGTATGGGGGATCGACTTTTTCAATTTTAGGGGAGGGGTATACGGGGAAACCCTGATTGAAACGTGTTACTATCTTTAAACTTATAGACGCTCTCACGTCCATGGAATCTATGGTTTGAATTATTAAAAAAGTAGTATTTTTAAAAAAATAACATTAGATGTCAAGATAAGTTGGATGTTTTTCAAATAATTCTAATGTATTTAATAGATTATATATAAGGGTTTGGTCGGATTTTAAAATTTTAAAGCTATCCTGACATTTCTTAGAAGATTTATAATAAAAAATTAAATTTATCGTGTTTTTAGTTATAAATATTTGAAAATTTGTTAAAATTTGTTATATAAATTAGAAAAATAACTTCGGATGTCGGGTTCGGATACAATCAAGTCTGAATCGGGTCGGGTTCGATCCGTTGGCTTTGGGTAGGGTTGGGTTCTGTAGTGTATGTGCACCTCAAGCCACATCACTATTTTTTTAGTCATACTTTGACTGTACTTCTAGTCTAATCTAGAAGTACAGTGACTCACATTTATATTACTTATTTTACATATATTATTAGTCATTCATTTTAATAGTATGCTATATATTAATTAGTCGTTCACTTCAATACTTACATATGTATTAGTTAGTCATTACTTATTTTACTGCTTACTTCCTTTATTCGCGTGTAAGTAATAACACGTTTATTGTATTCAATGCTTACAGTATTAACAATATAGTAAAGTGTTTTGTATCGCATATGTGTGCATTATTTATATGTTGATTCCATTCCTATACTTACTATTGAAATCACTTACGTTAGTATTCTCGTGTGTCTTGTGGTATCTCGCAGCTATTATTCCTCAAGTGTGTGAGACCCACACACCGATAATAACCTACATTGTTCGTCCACTACTGGACAGATACACTACAGGTTCATAGATCATGTCTGTAGGCCTAAGCGCCGTCCAGTCTAGTCAGACAAATATTAAATAATATGCTCGTTATTAAGGCGCACAGCATTAACATATTGAGTAATTGAAAAGAGTTTGATACATATTGATATCAATTTTGGCATTTAATATCTGTTAGAAAATGTTAGAAAAACGAATGAAAGAACATCAAACAGTCTGAATAACGCTTAGGCTTACAGACACGATCAATGGTGTGGTTCTGAAAATTCATATGCTTTACACGTCTAATATACGTCTGCAAACCGAAATCACTTCTTACAGAACAAACGATATATGCAGTATAAATGTAATTAACGGAAGGATTTTTATTAACCGAATAAACGCTAGTCTTGTCCTTAGTTAATGATCGATAAACAATGTTGAATTCGAAATCAAATATAGTGAACGAATACTAAATAATCTCGAGATTGCTATTCCAAAACCGATCAATGTTTGTAATAGAAAATAAGTAAATTACTGGATAAAGATTTGTGTCGGATATGAAACAAATTAACAATTTGTAAATAAAAACTAAATTAAATGATTGACGAATGAACGTTTGTAGTTAATTAAACAATTAAATTAAATAAAATTAAATAATAAATTAATTGAGACACGTTTTAAGTGCTAAAATAATTTTATTGTTATAAGATCAAAATAAATGCAACATATTTCGTAGGTATCAAAGGTTTTGACTGCCATTTAAACCTAAGTTTCAATACAACAAATAAGTTTTCAAACTTTTTAGTAATAATAATTAATAAATAAGTTATTGATTAATAGTTTTTCGTGTATTCGATGTGAAGTAAGCGAATTATTGTTTAATCGCGTGATTCAAATGTTTGTCAAAATTTAAGTCACTCATAGTTATTGCCCTCTTTTTAAAACATACATATCCAAAATAAGTTAAGTTATAAAATAAACTAATGTCTACTTCTGCCACCAATTTGTCATTCTAGAACCACAGGTTCGATTTTCTTAAGTCTTATTTCAATATTTTCCTCTATTTATAAGCTTTCTAACAATATATATATTGTTAATTGTTCCAATTAAATCAGATTTAATTCAGTTTGGATCAAATTAGTTAGTTGTTAAAATATATAACGTTAGCTTACAATTAGAGGAATTGATTCATTGCATTCTTAAGTCAAACGGTTGAATGGTTCAAGAATTGGCAAAATAGCGCTAAAAATAATAGATATTTTTAAATCGTAATTTTTGGTTAATATGCACATATATGCTTTGAAAATAGTACTAATATATGCATACTATATAACTGAATGGGAACTTGTTCGCTGGACACACGTTAATAATGACAAAGGATAAAATTTAAGAGTTCGCGGGTTCGGGCACTGTAGAAAAGTTAAGCTGCGAAAAGCTAAAAATGACACCATTTTAACACTTATTCGATTAACTAAGCTTTAAGTGTTTAGTTAAATTAAAAGTTCACTCGAAGGTGATTGATAAATAAAAATATAGTATTGTATATTAGATAAAATCTATAATATGTGTTTACAACCTCAGTTTTAAACAATTACTATTTAAAACAAATGTGATATTACTATGAAGCATATCACAAATATTTTAAGTGTTATAACTTTAATAAATGCTTGAACTCATTTATTTAAAAGTATCAGAACATACAAATTGAAATCGTTTAGCGTTACCCGGAGTACACCTGAATAATATAATATCCGGAGGCGATTTCATTCATACTCCATAGGAAAGGAAAAAGAATTTTAGAAATTGAAAAACAGATGCAATATTTTTAGAAATTTTTAAAAAAATTTTTGTTTAAAATCTTTTATTTTTGGTTTTTAATTTTTATTTTGTTAAATATTTTTTTACCTTTTTATTAAATAGTACATTTTATGAATAAAAAGTTTATAATTAAAAAATTTATTATAATGATTAAGTATTAAAGTTATATACAATAATTTATTTATGTGAGTTAATTGTTTTTTATTTATTTACATCAAATTATAATAAATTTTATAGATTTATTACTACACACACCAGCATGTAAGCAGAAACCAAAATAATTCTCTTACTTTGTGTCTAATATCTTGATGTGGATAAGTTAATGATTCTCCACATCCAAGATACCTTCGACACATCGGACAAGTAAAGTACTTGGAATCATTTTCCCAATTTTTAATGCACTTCTTATGATAGAAGTGTCCACAAACTGTAAGACACAAATATTTCTTTTTTATATTGTCCAGACATATTGAGCATTCATGAATATTATTTAATTCCATCTTCAATATTCCTTAATTTAAACTCAATTTATATTATTGTTTAAAAGTACTTTGTATTAGAATTATACTATCAAACTTCAATAAGTGACAGTACAGTTACAATTGAGATCTGAACTGTTAAGATCTTCTATTTATAGGTTTTTAACAAAGCAAAGTATGCGCAGTAAATATGCGCACTGCACTCAATTGAAACTAACTATATGTTGATTCCACAGAAGCTCGCAACTGATATCTGAACAGTCAAACTCTTCTATTTATAGATTTTCAATGAAGCAAAATGTGCGCAATAAATTTTCGAATTGTAATATTTATGGTCAAACTATTTTATTGTAAACTTTACGTAAGCTTAGACACCACTGAAATACGATCAATCAATCTCTGCCTTTTATAGTTTTTCAATAATAGTATTGTAGTGTAATAATTCAGGTCCAACTATATATTAAAGCTTTCTTACTCATATGAAGTCTATTCACTCAATTTCTTCCTTTTATAGTGTTTTAACAATAATAAAGTATGCGCAGAAAAATGCTCAGAACAACAAATTGATTATTTCGACGATACATAAATTATGTGTAAAAATAAATCGAATTATAACAAAATAAATTAATTACCGAATTGCATGTCTATTCGAGTTTTGCACATTTGATTTCAATTCATACAAAAAATAATGTTTAAATTAAGTCATTATTTCCTTAAACAAAATCGTGTCATCTTTGAACCAAATTATTGAGAGCTTAAATCTGATACCAATTGATTCCTCTTATTGTAAACTTTCCATATATATTGTTAATTAATCCCACAGTTTTTAGATTAATTCAGTTGAGAACAATTGGATTAATTAACAATAACTGTATGATTAAAGTGACCAAAACATGTATGAGCGAAGCGAATGGGGACTAAACTAGTCATAAGATATAATATTGGATACAAGTGATGGCATTGCAATATGCAATGTTTTATATTTGAGATCAGAGTTTAGCGAAAATAGAAAACTGACCCGTCT
>JAQGAW010002985.1:0-13598 GCA_034698025.1 Phthiracarus crinitus | reverse complement strand
TCTCCTCCATCTCCACACAGAGAGAGAGAAACACCAAAATAGAACTGAGTTCCCTAACAGTACTTAAAAACTTTTATAAGTAATAAAAAAATATTGTTTTTCACAAGATTTAAAAATGATATGCAAAAATAAAATAATAATTAACTTAAACAATATAAAAAGCTATACGGGTTAAAATTGTTAATGCTAGCGAATAAGATACCTAAACGGGCTATACGTAGTATCTAAATATGATCGATAGCGAATGGGAATTACTAATTGTAATTTAAAAAGCATAACATAAATATTCATAAGTTTATTACGATAAAACTTTTGTACAATAATTTAAATGCAAAAATTTAGTTAAATACCTTCATAAGTCCATTGTGATGAAACAGTTGTGATTTCTATACCTGTGACCAAAATAAAATCAAGTCTTAAGCTAAAATTAGTTTAATTTAAAAATTTATCGTAATTATTGCTTAACTAATCTTTAAAACTTAACCACATTGTGATAAATTTAATGCGTTGCTATGTTAAAAATTGGTTTAATATTTTTACTTAATTTTTTACAGTTAAACAAAATTATTTCGAATATTTATTGTCACATATTAAGAAAAAATTATCTATAAAAGTTTGCTAATTTTAATTCTTTAAGAGTAATATTCTCGCATAAGTTTAATTGATTACCTTATAATGAGTTAAATTAGAATTAATAAAATCATTTTAAAAATTGATTCTATACACATAAAAATTATTCAATGTATTTAACAAATAAGTTAAACATTAAAATGAAAATATGGAGTTGTACTTTGTATAATTTATTGGTTGCTAAAATCCTTACTTTTCTGTGTAATCAAAATCCAAAATATTATTTTTTTGCTAAAATTAAATCCAAGCTAAAAAATAGTTAAGCATATAATCTTAAATTGAATTATAATATTTTATAAATATATAGAGTTTAAAAATAAAAAACTTACTTAAAATTAAAATTAAAGGAATGGTAAAAAGTTTTTGATACTTGCGATACATTTTTTTAATAAAACATAAGAGTTATTAAGCTTTAGACATAAAAATTTTCTGTTAAATCGCTCGGATTTCTATTTATAGTTTATTTATATTCCAAAATCTTATCATAAAAAACCGTGAATTAATGAGTAAATACTCTATTTTCAATAATTACCGATTACTAGCCTATCATCATAACTACCCAATTATTTAAAAACTTCAATGTTTCTATTATACATAAATTTTTAGCAAATTACGCAATTTAGGTGAGGAAATAATTAACACACAATTTGCGAATTATAATTATAATAGAGTTATGCGCGTAATATCTCAGTTGTTAAAGTAATTCAATAATTTCTAGTATGAGATATAGAAACGGTGTAATTGAAAATAGTTCTTAATTTAGATTTAGTGGTATGCGATAACATTTCTATGGGAACTTGTATAATGTAAATTCCGATAATATTCATATTTATATTCTATTAATAAATAGATTTTAAAATTGTGAACATTATTAATAACTAGAGTTTAAGTCTGCCTAAGGCGGGGAAAATGTTAACGGATTAGAATAAAAACAAAAAACTATAAGAAATTTGAAAACAAATGAAGACATTTTGGCTAATTATTCCAAAGCACCTACGAATATGGCCCATCTGACTCGATTTCAAATATAACCAACCCTAAACCATCCCATATGGACAAAAACCCGACCAACACAAAAAATGTGATCAACCCAGACCTCAACCCGAACAACCGGACTCAACCCGAACTTCAACCAGACCCCACCCAATCCCACAATTAATCAAAATGCTAAGTTCAATGCAAAATGTGTTGCCTCTTAAAATCAGTTTTTCCCAAACCCCTTTAAGGGTACCGCTTACCTCCATTGCGTGACCCTTCATTTCAACACAACTTTAAAATTGAGTTCAATAGTATAAATGTTAACGGTTACATTGGGAGATAATTCCATTTAAACCCTCCTGAGGGCCCGCCTCACACAATTTTTACTAGACTCTCCGAGCTGGACCTGCGGTATAGTTGTCGAGGGGTGGAGTCTATAAAGGGACTGATAGACAGACAAACAGATTATGAGACTTATATATAGTGATTATTTTTAACACATAAAATAAAATTATAAATAAAAACAAAATAAACTATTATTATTATAAAACTGATTGAAAATATATGCTTCATAATTTTGGTCCCACGACTTTAAAGCTAAAGATTTAAAATGTAAAAGACAATTGTGCTAATAAAGGTAAATAAATTACACAGAAAATGCTAAATATTTAATTATTTCTAAGACACTTTATTAAACAGTTTATACTAATGTAATCACTTAAAAACTATGCTGAAAATAATAAATTATTGTAAAGTGTGCTTCAATGACTTTTAGAAAATTCTGAATACGTTGTTTGGCAAACATTCATAGTAGTGATTGAAAATGTTGTTCCACTAACGTGGAACGTTAGTGGAATTGAAAAAACTTGCGGTAATGGAACGGTAATGGAGTTTGAAATAGTGAATTTGTCGGTAATGGAATGGAGTCAACTTTTTTCTTAGTGTTAATGGAACGGTAGTGGTTTTAGTTAAAATATGCAAATTTTTCTAAATTTCAAAATCGATTGAATCTCTTATTTATATAATTTAGACTGATTAATGCTAAAATATATATTATTTTAACATTTATGTAACAAATGCATATAAAAATAATGTGTAATAACTTGAAACATGATACCGTTGAAGGATAATTTATAGTTTTATTTGTGGAGAGGTGGAGTGGAGTGGAACGTTAGTGGAAATGAAAAACTTCACGTTAATGGAACGATAATGGAGTTTATTTTTATGATTTTACCGATAGTGGAATGGAGTTACATATTATAGGCGCAGTAATGGAACGTTAATGGAATTGAAAAATTGAATATTTTCAATCACTAATATAATGTCTATGCTTAGTATGCATTATATGTTTGACTAATAATTATGAATGAATTGTTTTGTTGACTGTTATTCAATGTAATGTTAAGTAATATTACTGTTAACATTGATTACAGTTTAATATATGACAACAAACTATTATTATTAGGAAATTGTAAATAATATGATGAGTGTTAGGAAATTGGGAACAATTACTCGAAGAAGAGATAGTTTTGATCGATTCGGTGATGACTTGTGTCCAATAATATTAAATCACATTTCAATCGATGATTGTTTACGATTGAAATGCGTTTCAAAACAATTCAATGCATTGATTGACAAATCAATAACAATACTATTGATTGACCAAAACAATGTCAAACATATAAATACAATTAATTGTCAAATGATTCAAACAGTGAACAGAAGACACAACAGTTTGACCACAATTTGACCGCAAAATACGATTCAAAGCTGATTTTCGATGATTTTATTTAACTATTCGTTTATCTCTAAACACTTACACAACAATTTCGAAATTTCGGCACAAAAACTCGAAGAAGTGATAGTTTATATCGATTAGATGATGATTTGCGTCGAAAAATATTAAACCACATATCAATTGTCGAATTTTTACGATTGAAATGTGTTTCAAATTCTACGAATGAATTTAATTCACATATTAATGGAGTGATTGGCCTAAAATAGTATGCGTTCTATTTTTTAAATTTTTTAAGCCAATCGCAGTATTTATGTGACCGTTTGATAGCACGCGGACTAATTTTAATTGTTACCGACAGAGAGAGAAACTAAAAAGTATTTTTTATATTATTACCAGATATACACAGTTCAATTTAAACCGTTAATAAATTTGTCATCGCGTACAAAATGATTCGCTTATAACACAACTAAATCAAATCAATGCTCAATTAATTAAAACTAATGAATGCTTCGCTTTATATAAAAAATCCAGCGAACAAAGTTTGGATAAATTAAACGAATCATTAAAATTAGAAAAAAATGAAAATACACGACTAAATAATGAGATTTTTTCAATGATTGAAACCCATTATAAAATGCATCATTTAGTGGTGAATTCAAATTCTCAATCTTTAATACATTTAAACGTAAATTTTTTCAAACCAATTTGTTTTAATAACTTTAATAACCAAAATGTTTTGCATTTGAATGCTTTAACAAACAAATCAATACCATTATATTCAATAAAAAAATTAAGTTATGATTGATTTAGTGGTGTTTTGTGGGAAGTGTTGTTTAGTTTTTTACCGATTATTGATTTTTTTGCATTACAATGCGTTAACAAACAAATCAATACCAATATATTTATTAAAAAACATTAAGTTTTGATCAAATTTTGTGATGCTTAATGTAAACTAATATTACGTTTTGTATTAATCATAGCCCAAAAAAGCCCAACTTAGCCTGAAATACCCCAACATAGCCCAACATACCCCAACATAGCCCGACATAGCCCAACATACCCCATCATCGCCCAACATTACCCGACATACCCCTACATAGCCCAACATTACCCAAAATACCCCAACATAGCCCGACATACCCCATCATCGCCCAACATTTCCCGACATACCCCTACATAGCCCATCATTACCCGAAATACCCCAACACAGCCCAACATACCCCAACATAGCCCGACATAACTTTTAAAGAATAAAAATAACTCTTAATTCAAATCACTAATCGTTTACCAAAATTCAATTTATGTTACGATATTTATTATTATATTTCGATTAAATTTCGATAAAATTTCGTCCTAATCTTTTTTGTAAATTATGTTATTTGAAGTGATTCTTCGAATCGAACCACAACTCGATATAAAACGAAAGATATCTTCGCTGCCAACAACTTTTCGATTACAGTCTGAATGAATTTTTAAATCATAAATATTCGGTAATTTTGCCAAATGAGACAAAACTGTTTGTAAATTTATTATGTTTGTCATCAAAACTTACACTTTTCAGACAAATTAATGATAAATTTGGTAGATATCAATATATATCAATAAATTGCTGTTCATTTATAACCAAATTATCGAAAGTTTAATGTTATAATTTCACACATTTTTCGAATGAGTTTAGAATAATATTATAATCACTAGATTTGATAATTAATTTTTCTAAATTCATAAATCCATGTTTAATGTCAAAAACATGACTAAACGATACTTTCACATATTTAATTTCCAATATATACTTACAAATTTTTTGAATTATTCAAAAAGATTAACATACAAACAGATTAACACTTTAGCTGTTGTTATATCTCTCTCGAGATTAACGCTGACATCAAGTTTTGAGCTCATATTTACACTAATTTCGGATACGGTTTGAGCGTTCATTTTTAAGCGTTTTCGCTCATTAATGGCAGGAATACATTCATCGGAATCGATAACCACTTTTAGCTTTAATCCAAGTTAATCTCTGAGCGTAATATTCTCTTTGCACACATTCTTGAACGATAACGTCATATCACACAATTATTTGTCCAAATTGTCCGAATCATAGCTATTCTATTTCGATTCAAGTTCGATTGCTTTAATTAACTTAATTAATATGTTTTTTAGTTATTGACGGGCGTGTAAAGTATTTAATTCATAATATGAGAATAATAATTATTATGGACTGCTTCCGATGTGAGCTGAACGATGAAATATATCATGTAACAGTTAATGACTGTATAGTAGCTTTAAAGAGGAGAATAGAACACATTTATGTCAATAGGTAAGACATTAAATTACTTAAACTTGTTAAAAATAAGTAGTTTTACATATTTGTAACACTGTTATATGTGAATTTGTAACTTATACATGCTATGACTAATGAATACTTAGTTTAATCGTAACATAACATACCCATCCGTTTTGGTGTCTAAATAATTACTAGTAACAACAGCTTCTCCAGGACCAGACAGATAACACGTTATTTTGTTTTTCTTATCTCATCTGGTCTGAACATAATCATTGAACTGAACGACGATAATGTTAGTCATAGCGTCTCCGAACTGCTGTGTACCGCAACGCGGAAATCCATTGGTTCTGCTTATTCTCAACATACTAGTTGTGCCTCCATTTCCGTCAAAGAAACACGAGTCATAGAAGCCATAAGTGTATATTCTTCCATAAAAACCGTCAGGAGTTCTTAAACTAAATTCCATTCCTTCGGGAGTACAGGTCTGCGTCACTTCCAAGCAATCAGTAACGGATGAAACGGAACCAGAACTGGATTCCGTTCGTTCATAATAGTCATACTGAGAATTTTGCTCGAAATATAATGGATTATCTAATTTGAATTGTTTCGAATCGATATGACTTAATTCGCAGTTATCGGGAAAAAATGCTCGAAAATTAAATGATTTGCATATAAAGTCTCGCGTTTCGACGCACGAACGCTCGCAATCCTCGATTCTCTCTGAACGAACCACTTTGAAGATGTACTGCGTTCGCAGTCGCGAACTGAACCCAACGCGAGTAAACCGAACCGAACCTGAAGAAGCGGTTGACGACAATGGCTTACATTTGTCTGTTGTTTGTAGTGATGGAGGATTGGGTTGTAAGTGAGCATTGTGTGGATTGTGTGGATTGTGTGGACTGTGTGCTGACTGTTGTGGATATTGTTGTGGTTGTGAATGCGTGTGTGTATTATGTGTGTGTGATATAGAGTTTGTGTGTTGCGGTGAAATCGAACCATAACTATACGGTATTCCATGCACTTGTGATTGTACTATAGATGACTGAGCATTGAGATGCGGATTGAGATGCGGATTGAGATGCGGATTGAGATGCGGATGCACGTCATATCCACCATATCTGCTTAATGTGCCATAACTATCATAATTATTTGGAAACGCATTTCTCGATGAAGTATATGTTGGATATGTTTGAGGATTGAGCTTATCGTAACTAAAACCTCCTCTATTGTCATAACTATTAGTCCTGATTTGATACCCACTATATTGTGTGTCACCATATCCTCCATAATTTCCGTTATTATTGTTGTTAACTGTTTGTTGGTTTCCAACATCAAAACTTTGCGAATTACTGGCAGAATTACGATCTGTCAATAGTAATAGATTTAAACAATAATAAAACTTATGATTTATACATAAAACATGCAATGAATAACAACTTATTCATGAATTAACAATAATTTATGGTGTGATCACAATTTAGTGTGTTATCAAATATGCATATTTCACAACAGAATCAACAATACATTTAAGCAAATCAGTCCAATAAATCAATAAATCACTAGCAGTGCAATAATAACCGAATGAATGGATGCTATGATATGGTTCATGCGATTCGGTTAACAATTAACAAACTGATCACTGAAATCTTAAATCGAATTGAGTTATGACTTACTACTGGTCCAAATAAACTTATAAAAGTCGTAATTTGAATCATCAATTAAATTACTATTATTAGACAACACTCCGTTAAAACTACTGAAACGACAAACTCTTTTGAGCGACGAATACTCAATTGAGTGACAATTTCTTCGAAATCGTTGCATACATAGTTGCAAACAATCAAAAAAACTATATGACAATGTTTGAAACTGATGACCAATTTTTAGCGTTTTTTTACGATAAAATTCAACAACAGTTGAGTTTTGCATTGAAATATCTAAATTATTTTAATTGATCATATAATTTGGGTTTACCTTAAACTTTGAAACATAATATGAATTTAGTTTATAAGTCAAAACAGTACTATTCATACCATTTTCATTTGGAGCGCACAAAACTCTATATAAATTTCCAGCCGAAGCTTTCAATGGTCTGGTGTTGTAGTGTTGGTCAGTGATTGGATTGATTAGTTGGTGCGACACTGGGTCTTCATCGTATAATATGCATGTTTGTCCGATTTGGTCAAACATGAAAGAACGACATAGAAAGCCATATTTGTCCAAACTTTCCAAACAATAATCATAGCATTGCTGGAAGTCGTTTGCTGTTAACAAAACTCGTTCATAAATGTCATCCAATTGTTTAGCGGTTTCTAAAATGAACGCATTCCACGAACACATTTGCTGTCCTGCATAGCAATTCAAACAAATCCAAACAATTATGTATTTTAGATAATGGTTTTGGTTTGAAATACTTTCTTACTTGAAATACACATATTCTCCATGTAATCGCTGTTAGGGTCGAGTTTGAATTGTTTCGGATTACTATAACGCGTTTCTTTGCTTAATTTACATTTACTTGTTTTCCTATTAAAGCTAACAGAACGACACACAAAACTGTGTTCATTTAGACACTTATCCTCGCATTCCGTCCTATTATTGGCGTTTATTTCTTTGTCATCCGATGAATCGTATTTATAACTCGGTATTCTTTCAAATACGTAGAGTCTATTTGAACATTTTGTGCTCACTTTTGTTGCTAAATATATATCAAATCATATGTTTAAATTTAAAATGTTTTAATTTTCATTATTATAACTAATTTTGAGCTTAAACTAAAATGGAAATATTTTTCGATTCACGAAATTAGTGATTAAATGCCATTAATTTTTATCGAAGTTTTGATTTAATGTTTTAATAATGAAAAATCTATTATTTTTGATGAAATACAGTATCATTCCAATATAACAATAAGTTTTATCTTTCATTTGAAACTTATTCAATAAACTTATTTAAAAAAGTGGAAAATTATAAATTATACTCTACTGTATGATATGATATAAGATTAATGAAAAGAACGTACAAGAAAGACACACTTCATTGAAGTGCCATCGATTGTCTTCTCTTATAAGAGTGTCGTCGCCGTCAGGATTCGCTCTATCTTTATATAAAGTGCATATCGATTGCTCGTACTCTGCACTTATATTTGGAACCATCTCTTTTCCATCAATTATTAAATTATTCTGATATAAATTAATTTTAAAAATATTTATATTCGCAAAAATAAACATTAATATTTAAAAATTCAATAAAAAACAATGTTTAACAAAACTGATACAATTCGTTAAATAATTCGTTAAATAATTATTGTATTAATGTACGGAATAAGCAAAACCTCAACAAAATATATTTTTCTTTAGTTTATTATGAAATATTAAACTAATCCTTTAGTTCGTATATTTTTTAATAATAAAACAAAATTTTTCTCTGATTTCTGTAATTTAATATCACTAAAAATTTATATGGAGTCAGTATAACAGAAATGTGAAAATCACAACATTGGTATAATTTTCCATAAACAGTAAGATTTATACGGACGCAGTTCTGCATCTGATGCGACACTATGACGCCTTACCATTGTTTTTCTTACATAGATTACAATAATTAACATTAAATACTTAATATAAACTATAGTAAGTTTTTTATGCATGGAAAACGTAAGATAAGGCACAAAACGGTGCTTTCATACAATTAAACTCGGAATAAATCATACTGGTTTGATATGCAATTTCGCGAAACTATCTTACTTATCATAACTGTGTCAATTATTCCCAGGACGTGATTCTTAAATATAAAATGTAAGCTTAAGCATACAATTAGAAGTCTAGTCAACGGATGGGAAAACATTTTTTCAGCATTGATGGGAATTATTGGCAACTATATTGCATATGTTTTTATTATACCCTAAGTTTTCATACCATTCGAGTTTATATTTTAATTATATGATTCTAACTTATGAAATAAAAAACTAACAAATGCTATCATTTATGATAACAAATTATTAAAAGTTAAACAGCAAAAAATGAAAAGATTGTAATTTGTCAATTTTTACGTGATATATCTGGAAGTATTGTCCACTTGACGACTGGATTTAAGATTATTTTAGAAACATCCCAATAATTAAATTTGATAAATTTTTCTTATTTTTTAAATATGATTATTTTTTAAAAAGTAAAATGTTATATTGATTTCTTTAAAATTTAAAAAACTGATTTTATGATTTTCTGATGAAATTTTTTTTTTCGTTTAACCGATAGTTAAATTTTCAAGTTAAATCAAACCGATTACAAAACAGACGATTTAACCCACACGTGAACATATTTAAATTAAATTCTCATTAAATTTTTAACATAAATATGGGGTCACAGAAGAATTTTGATCAATATTTTGGGACACAGAATAAAATAGTTTGAAAACCAGTGGTTTAAACGATTTTTGAAATTCAAAATTAACTTTAGCTCTTATGTGTGTGATTTTGAGCTTGTGATCTATAAGCTCAGAAAAGTTTATTGAGCTGAGTTAACTTAAGCTTGTCTGAGCTTGAGTTTATTCTAATCCCTAATATGGTAATTGCCTTATGAATAGCCTGTATTACGTGTTTACTAAATAAATATCATTTTAATAGAATTTACTAAACAAAGATGTTTCATACTTTGCGAAATGTAAAGAAAAAATTATTTTGACTATATTTGGATCAGATCTATGTTCGGTAATATAATTAATAAATAAAACATTCACCGTTTGTGAACTGCGGAAAGGACTGGAACGTCGTCTTCCCGGAGAAAAGTCAAATGACAAACAATTTTGAATAGCAGTCACTCTGTCTTCTTGACATCTTCTGATGCATTCTTCTAATACTTTAATGGGAACTTCGTTTCTATTAATCTTAAATTATTAATTAAAATTAATATAAATATAAATTTTTCGTATTTGTTATCGTAAAATATTTACCACTTCCTTAATTGCCTGATTATTTCCAAATCGTTTGATTCCATTTAACTTATAATCGACAACTTTTTCATATACAAGTTTTCCAATTCCATTGTTGCAACTTTGAGCTGTTTTCGGTTTCAAAATCAGTTTTAATTATTTATGCACGAAAACAGCAATTAAACATTAATATTCACTTCTTTCACAATAATTTATCCGTTTATAAAAATTACCTTAAAATCATAGCACTTGGGGTCATATTAACAACATCTCATGTTTTAAGGGTTAAACTCATTTGATTCAAACGCTATTTTTTGCCTTTGGACCAAAATTTTAAAAAATCGATTTTTTTCCAGAAGAAAGCCTAACTCGAACATTTTAATTACTTTTTTAAAAATTTTGGCCAAAATTTAAGTGTTCACAAAAACATAATTATTTAATCGATTATTAATAACATTTCTCATTATTATACTGTAATTAAAATTTTGAAAATTATTAGCAGAGCCTCAAAATAATAGCATTTATTACATATCAAATTAGTGCAATAAATAGCGCTAAAAACTGACCAAAATAGCATTAAAAATAGCATTTAATTTAAATGGGAATTTCAAATTAATCAATGAACAGCTATTATATAGAAAAGAAATTTTTTGTTAATGAAATTTTTTGATAATTTTTAAATAATTTTATGTGGTTCGCAAAAATCATCAGATTTAAACTACAATTTTTCTATTTTTGGGGAAATTTCATTTAAATAAGCAATATAGCAATTATAGCAATAATAAATGGAGTTTAAACGACTCCATTTTATGTGATTCGTGTGTATACAAACATGCAGAGTTATTATATAAAAAAGTAGCAAGTACTTTTGATTTGGACTTTAGCTTAACTTGTAAATAGAGTTGTATTTGAAGAAAAAAACATAAGCTTTAACTTAATAAACTTTTAAATTAAGTCCATGAATAAAAATAAAGACTGCAAACGGAAGAACGAACAGACAGACAGACGGACATCCCAAATCCAATATCTCCTTTAGACAAAGTGAGCTAAAAATTTAACACTTCAAGCAAAAATGTAAAGTAAAAGGAATTTTAAAAGTTGTTGCAGTTAACTTAATAAATTTATAGCAAATTAATGTGTCATTTGAAATAAAAAATTTATTGACAAAATAAATAATTGAGTTTTGATTTGTCACTTAATTTCACGGATAAAAAGATTGGAAAAATCACAGTTCATTTAATTTAGTGCTATTGACAAATGAGATTTGTGTTTGACATCAATTAAATATCATTTTTATGCTCGAATTACATAATGCAACTTAAATATCTGTGATAACCATTCAATGTTAACAAAGCAATAATAACTGTAATTAAGCTTACCTTCCGTTAATATTCTTAAAGCTGCTAGAAATGAGACAAGTGGTACCATTTTTACGATATTTGACATCTTATCTCATACCTAGAAAAATATTCATTTTATATAAAATTAATCAAAATTTTCAGCATTTATTAAACACTCGTGAAATTTACATAATTTTGAAGAGTTTCAAAAAATTCATTTTAAAATGTGCGACATTAAAATAAATTAAGGAAAACTATGAATAGTGAAGGTCTGATGCGATATATTCTCGTTTAGAACTATAATACGAAAACATCAAATAATTCAACAGTTTTGTAGTTTAACCGTTTCAAGTGTGATGTGTTGTGATGTGATCTGCATTTAACAGTTGGTTATGGTTATGGTTGTGGCTAACGGTCATTCAAATACATATATTCTACTGTACTGTACATCAAAACTATTTGTATGGAATGTGGGCATACTCTATGTCCGTATGTCTGTGACGAGTGAATCAACCATTAAATGCATTATCATTACAATAAACTTCCAGGAAAACATCGGTTGACCACTATTTTGTACATATAATGGGTAAATGACATTCAACACCAGTTTATAAAACGAGTTATTTTTAAATATTTTACTGTATTTATTAGAATATATTAGAATACTATAACTATTGATTAGACTATTCTGATGAGTAAACTATTTCTAATGATTAAAAATTTAATTAATATTGTTGTACTGTTAATACAGAGAAAAATAAATTCAAATAATAATTAGTAGTCTGTCAGTGGCTTCCAGTGATAGACAGTATTGTTGTGTACTGTCAGTACAACACATATTCACGAAAAATCATTATTGATATTTGACACAAATCATTGTTACCTTGAATTAAACAATTCAACGAAAATATTTACAAAATGAGAATTAAACTTGTATTTCCTATATTCAGTACAATGACTTTTTCAAAACTTATTTAAATAAAAAAGTATTTATACATATTATACTCAATAAACATTCATTTCTAATAATATTAAACATTTTAAATATTTAGATCAATTGATTCAAATAAAAGCAAACAATTTTTCTCAAACATTTGTCGAATAATCATTAATATTTTGTTATTTAAGAATTAATAATAATAACCAATACTTTAAATCAATAGATCTGTGAATGCATTATTGTTTAATTAATTAACGAAAATATTATATTATTTAAATAGATTTGAGAAACTGATTTAAAATCGATAATCGCTTATATTTTCGCTGAAACACGTGAAACACCACTCAATCAATGATTGTTTGATTATTATATTACTATATTGTTATCAATTGAATTATTGTTAAACATATGATTGCAGTATTAATAAGTAAATACGAATTACTATACTGTTTGTTGTATTAAATTGTCGTTTATTATGATTTAATTGCATTAAAACTATATTTAATTCATTAAATCATTAGATTAATCATAAATTATAGTTAATTGCTTTAAATCAATCAAATTAATAATAGCCTATACTGTACTGTATTGTACTGTTAGTGTATATGAATGCATACGTTTAACACACAATCAATGAATTTATTGCATATGTGTATGTTTTTAGTATATATACAAGAGCAGATGTGTCTGTAATGTAATGCAAAGCAAAGCATGCCATAAGTGCTATGCGGTAAACACTCACTAACTGTTCACTGC